>JAMPIV010005457.1:0-249146 GCA_024509875.1 Oreohelix idahoensis
CCCCCCCCGCGCCCCACCCCCCCCCCCCCCCCCCCCATGTGCGTCTCTTGGCTTTCCAGTCCATACTTTTTTTTCTTTTGATCCGCCGTTCCCTCCTGTCTAGCAATGTCCACTTTTATGGAGGGTGATGACCCGCGGTCTAGGCGATCATGTACATCAGCAGCCTACGCATTATGTTTTTATCCTTAAATGTTATCTTTTGAGTATTTTACCGTTGTATCTCTGTCAATTTCACTACAACCAGTTAAGAAAGATATACTGGCCCAATGGGAGCCGCGCTAGCGTAGTGGTTAAAACACCGCTCTGGCGACCGGGTGATACAGGATCAAACCCGGGCGACGGCATTTGAGGATTTTTCGTCGACCGGGATTTGGACTGGATTAACTCGAGATACTCATGGCCGAGGAACATTTGAAAGGAGTGTCGCACGACCAGGGGAATGGCGGCTCCTGTCGCCGACCCCAGGCTGCAATGGGTACCAACCACTTCTCGAAATCGGCGCACGTATTTTCTGGCCTGAATGGCGAGGGACACTTGTCTCTGTACAAGAAATAAAGGGATACTCACGTAAAATCAATGTCAGGTTAGACATAAATAATAACCTGAGATTTCGCCTTGAGTATTAGCGGGCGTACGAAAAAAAAAAAAAAAAATACTGGCCCAATGACTCAACACTAAACTCAAAGCTATATGGAGCTAAAGAGGAACTTCAAACAACAGTCGAATTCATCACGAGAACTCATCTGACGGTGTAAACATGAGACATCGGTCGAGTTCATCATGAGAACTCGTCTGACGGTGTAAACATCAAAGATGCGATCGCAAGAAGAAGAAGAAGAAGAGAAGAAGACGCTGGAGATGGATAGGACACACATTGTGGAAACTTGTCTTCAGCATTACAAGGCCGTACTTTTTCTGGAGTCCCCAGCGTAAGAGAGGTAGAGGAACACACAGAGAAGACAACTGGAGACAGACATGAAGAAGACATAGAAAGACCTTGAACTGATGGCACGTGACAGGAAGACTTGGTATACGTTTGTTGAAGGCCTATGCTCCTTGGGGAGCTGAAGGCTCACGATGCTGTTGCGTATATAGTGACGTCACAAGTTAAGGCACACGCAGAAGTAGTGTCAGGCCTTATTAAGCTTGGGAGATCAAGACTTTGATTTACATAGTTGTTCGTATGTGAACATATCAAATGACCCAGTTCTTGCCCTGTGTATGTCCCAGTGGTCTCCAGGAAATGTAAGGGTGTGCACGGACACGACGACCTCATGATGTAAAGCAAAATTATGCTACAAAAACCACAGCTGCAAGATGGCATGACTGCTTTGTCGCAAGCTTCCTGGAAGGGTGTGGCTGGGTACAGTGTTACTATTCTTTGCTCCTATTTCAGGTACTGATAATTTCGGGCGGCTCAGAAAGCATACGAGCGTCCGATTGACGGAGTGGTTAGACCGTTGGTCTCTCGCGGCAAAGGTGCCAGCGGGTTCGATTCACGGTATCGACACGCTCCAGTCTACCCAGCTGCAAATGGGTACCCGACTTTGTTCTTGAGTTAGGGAGGAAAATGACAACGAGGAAGGGAAATGGTAACCTCCCACCTATCAACGCTGGACCTGGTGTAGTGAAGTCTCTAACACTTCACTCCCATAAGGCAGTATCTGCCATGGGTTTACCAACAAGCATTCACAATGCATACACCGGTAAAAAACAAATTTGGGAAGTACACCGTATCTTCATTTCTCAGAAAATCAGAAGGACCTACAGTTATGAAAAAATTATGCTAAATCAGGATGACGTGGCTCAACATTATTTGTCTTCATCGCGTCATTGAACAATTATCATGAGACGGTAAACTCAAAGGGGGCAACGTACTTTAATAAATTTTGGTGTGTAGTATCGGTAATAATCTTCATTAAGTCCATTGGCTAAGATTGGTGAATACTAACCGGTTTCTATTTGTGCATACCTACTTACCTACAGACCTACCTGCTTGCCTGCTTACCCACTCACCTGCTTGTCAAACTATCTATCTATCAATCTATCTATCTGTCTGTCGGTCTGTCTGTCTGTCTATCTAATTGGATTATCTTTTCTTATAATATCAACTGTAGGTTCTATTGACGATGTTTGTACCTTTCAACATATGTTATGTCATGCTTATAAGTAATTAATGTTAATATGAGTGTGCTATATTATTATTTTACTTTGCAACGTTGAATTCCTTGAAATCGATATGTAAAATGCATATAAATGAATTCAGTATGAAAGATGAGAGAAAGTAAGGGCAGAATGTCAGACGGGCCTGTGTGCCCAATTCTCAACCCTTTGAAAATAAAGTTCGTCCGTTCGTTCGTTCGTCCGCCCGTCGGTCGGTCGGACGGTCTGTCTGTCCGTCCGTCCGTCCGTCCGCCTCCATAAGGTGCACGAAGTGAAATGATAACGAAGACTCTCTGTCAGTGTTACCCAACACTACTCCTAATCTGACTGTCCGATGGGCAAAGTGGTTAAAGCGCTGGCCTCTGGCGGAAAAGGTACCGGGCTCGAAACGCAGTGGCGTCACGCTCCAAGTCTCCCCAGTTATTAACTGGTACCCGACTTTGCTCTTGAGTTAGGGAGGTAAAAGACAGTGAGGAAGCTAGATCTAGTATAGTGTAGTATCTAACAGTTTACTCCCCGACGGCTTTATTTGCTATGGGGCTATCTTTACCTGTTTGTAATGCATAGTTTGGTTTATATCTTCATTGCACACGGACTACTCAAGCAGTGCTCTGATGACCTCCTTTAGATCACACAAGAAGGATCTCAGCACAGTGCACGAACTCCGTAACACCGGCGAGAATCCTAATATGTGTTTATAGGAATCACACATTCAATAAGTATATTTGATGGGTAGGTTTCTAATTTTTTTAAATTTTTGCCAGGGCAGCGGGCCTTATGGCCTCCTGTTTACGATTTCCAACTGCCGTGGGATTTTCAACGTGCGCATCTTGCACACGGGACCTCATATTTTTTCGGCCTTTTTTCACTACCCATGAATTAGGACCACTGTTCTGAAGAAAAAATAAATTGCCATAAATTATATTCCCTCCACTGGGAATCGAACCCTGTACTTCTAGAATTTTAGTATGTAGTATTGGAAATAATATATCATTAAGACCATTGGTTAAGATACATGGATAATAGAATGTTGTCATAACCGGATTCTATTTGTGCATACCTACCTCAATACTTCTTAGCCACTCCGACACCCTTTTTCTTAAATGCATAATCTGGTTACATCTAGTAGAGCACGTATGTTATTTTAACCTAGGTACCGTACACGGCTGTGTTTTTTGTTTGTTTATTTGTTACCAAAAATATTATTTAAAAAATAACAGTGCCATGGATAGTAGAAATGCTAAGTTAATTTAGCACTAATAGTGCATTGGGCAATATTTTCTTACTTAGTCGATCCCAGGGCCGTAGATAGGACAATTAAAAAAAAGAAAGGGGGAGGGGGCTTTAAAATGTATGCACTTTTTTGGTTTAAAACCCCCCCTCCCTTTTCCTGTATCTACGGCCCTGGTCGTTCCTCTTCTGCCTTGGGGTGTAGAGATTTACCAGAGAGAAAGAGATCGCGCGCGCCATATTATCCTATCATCTGTCTTCCCGCTAGCCTGGTTTCAAGCTAGTCCTCTGTACTTCAGAGATTGTCCAATGTTGTCCTCCCAGCGAACTCTGGGTTGTCCTGGAGATCTGGATCATTGACTCTTGATTTTTCACATTTGTGGTGGTAGCTGATCTTCACCCATTCTGCAGATATGGCCAATCCATCGTAATTGTGACTGTTCCATTTGGGTCTGCAGGGGCTGGGTTTTGAGGCCATGACGTATCGTCTGGTTGCAGGCCATGACGTATCGTCTGGTTGCGGACCATGTCTCTTCTTGTTACTTCAACCACCTTCCTCAGATACCTCATTTCTGAGGTTTAGCGCTGGTCTTTGTGGGCTGTGGTCATTACTTTATTTCTTACGAGTGCCTGAAAACATACCTTAATGTTTGTCTAATATGTATTTACTGTTTACAGGCCTCGGGTTTCCCTTCCTTATATGTTATAAATGTTTATACAATACCAGAAACCTACCCTCTGTTCTATACTACTGTTCTTAAGTCTTCTATCATTTACTAGACACAGTATCAAGGTCTTTGTTTTGTGTGGACTGACATATACTGTATAATAGGGGAACAACAGAAGTGATTGCGTCATTAATAAGGCTAAGCTGCCCATTGTAAACTTCCGATGTTGTCTTGCGTTTCGCACTAATGACGGGTCAGTAAAGCATCTTTTTTGGGGGATGCCTAGCTGGCCGGGAGGATAGTGTGATTCGCTTGTATAGCTAGGCGGTGTTGTCGTACGGAAGGTCCGGGGTTCTTATCCTGGGTAAGCCACTCACGTCTGTTGTTTTTCTGTTGTCTAGTGTTCTACTTCTTTATTTCTTACTTCTTCTTCTTTCATCCTTAGCCGCCGACCGTCAAAGCAGTCAGTGGCCATTACGCCTGGTGGCGTCTTGTAGGGCAACAACAAATTGATTCCACCTTTTTATTTCTTACGAGTGCCTGAAAACATACCTTAATGTTTGTCTAATATTTATTCAATGGTTTTTATGAGTACCGGTATTTACTTTTAAAATATTCTAGCTTTAACCTTAATTGTCAATATGTAATTACTTCATTGCGCGCCGTCTCTCTCTCTCTCTCTCTCTCTCTCTCTCTCTCTCTCTCTCTCTCTCTCTCTCTCTCTCTCTCTCTCTCTCTGCGTGTGTGTGTGTGTGTTCTATTACCGAATGAAATGTAAATATTTAGTAATTATTGATAAAGTTAATAATGTATTAATTTAAAGAAAAAAAAAACTTCGAGAATGGTATTATTGTAAGGCAGAAATGTAAAAAGGCAGTGTAGCGAAAGGTTTTTCTGGTGTGATGATAGTGGTAGAGAAGAAGTAGAATCTCTCTCCAGAAATTATGAAGTCCCAGTGCCAGAGAAGTGCACTGGTATCACAATTGAGTTACGGCTGTGAATACTCTGAGCTGGACAATAGATTTAGGCTTCAGAAGTATACTGTGCCACTTTCGCTATTGTAACCCTATGTGATAATATAATTAAATTAGAAAAAGTAACTCAAAATTTAACAGTTAAAAATTTACCAAGTAAAATGAGTACAATTTCATAATTTATTATGTACATCTATATATCCTTGTAATGAGAAATGGGTGTTGGAAGATGGTAAAATGTATGATTATTTATAGTTACAAATTAAAATAAATAATAGAAAAAAATCTTGGATGAATCTTCCAATGAAATTAGAAAAGTCTGTCACAGTATATTTTTGATATATCTGTCATGAAATATTCTAATCCACATATATAAATTATTAGGTAAATATGAAGCCTAACAAATAAAATTAATAAAGAGAAGAGCAATGGTAAAAGGGGAGGGCTGAAAATCAGGAACGCATGCATCACGCGTGTAAGTCTACATGCACTAATTTTTTTTCAGACGGACAGTGATAAAATACACTACCCTTTCCCAGAGTTAGGTTTATAAATCAAAAAAAACTCTTATTAGAAAAGATAACATTAGATGGGTTTACGGTTGAGAACATAACAGTACCCAGACAGCACATCTTCGAAACAGGAGGTAGAAGAAATTGCATATTTTGAATGCAGCCACGTAGCTCCTTTAAATTTGTATTTTTGGGTTCCTTAGGGCTTGCTGACAAATAATATGTAAAACGTTACGCAAATAGTCCAGGAATTAATAAATTATACCCAAAATAAAATATTGGGGGTGCCTGACAGCATAAAATCATTTCTGCTCATAAGATTTTTTTTTAACGTGTTTGAAAAAAATTTACGTTACAGAAATAGCCTACCATGTAAACTCCAAATTGATTGGAGCGCAACAAATGAAAGCCTAACCACGATTGGTCGGGCTATAAATACTATCTTGGTTGTTAGGGGAAACGGGGAAAGGTAACATTTTTTCAAACACTTGTCGAAACGGGGCTCATTGGTCAGACTCGCTGATATACACACTTGGGAGCGTTAGTTCGAAACCACTTGTTTAAAATAGCTTGATAAAGCATCAGTGCGTTGAAGCCAGCATATATTTTGCTAAATAAAAGCCTGGAAGATAAGCAGATGGGAATTTGTGCCAGTTTGTGCCAGATTCATTGCTAATCAACGTATCTGTGTTTATTCGTATGAATTGTGGTAAGCTTGAACCATTCAATATCTTTTAATGAAAATTGAATGTGAATTGTTGATTTATGCCTGTATATATATGTGTAGTTCAGTGGCCAACGTGAGGTAAAGCCTGTAATGCTCCAGCCTGAACAGAGGGTGTCGGAGAGAAGTAAAACGGCATGGAATGGCCAAACAGTACACTGACACCTGGATGATTGACTAGAAAGAAATAATGCTGGAAGTGCAGAGGCGTAGTAACCATTAAGAAGGGTAATACTGGAATAAAGTATTTCAAATGAAGCTGACAGTTGGCCTAATGCTCTGAACTCAATGTTTGTGCTGTGTTGTGATCAATGTAACAAGAGAGTTTAAGTTAGTTATGAAGTAGAAGGTACATCCTTCTTGATTTCAGGGACAGTGGTCTTGATGGTACTGAGCAGCACCTGGTCAGAGCTTTGCTGAATCCAGAGTCGGACAGCATACTCCTTGGTCTTTTTAGCTATCAGTGAGGTGTCTCCTGAGCCCAGAGGAGAATTCGAGCAGAGGAGTCCTTTCCTGCCGCCATCACGCCAGATAAGCGAATTGGCCAGCTGAGCTCAACATTATATCCCCTCATCTTGAAATGACTTAGTAAAAATAATATTAAGAGGGGAAATTAATTGTCTTAATATCAGGAACTGAGAACATCTCCAATACTAATTTCCTTAAGACAAACTATTGAAGTCATGATGACAAATACCAACAGAGCTTGAACAAAACAAACCAGTATTACCTCATACTACCATTACACAACTGACACACATAGGATATTTGTAATAATATATGTCACTACCAGATTCATATTAATACATTCTGTACATAACTTGTAATTAAAATTGATTGTGATTCCTGGTTCCTTTGTATTTGAATCAGGACACAAATACATTATTAACAGCAATGAATACATATTGTTATTTGAAACGTTACGAGTGACTTCTTTAAGATATTCTCATAGAGTGTTATATGTATGTGAGTGTCACAGTGTTGTTAAGAGTAGTGGATTAAATTAAATTGTTTATATGTCTGTTGTTGTGACTTACACTTCACCATACTCATACCCTAGACACATAACGTAGCATCACACTATTCCAGAATAATTCTGACTGAGATATATAGATATGTGGTAGCAAGTAAGGTTATCTATAATACACTACTCTTAATAGATATAGATACCTTCACAGCTGATCTCAGTCAGTACACTAAGTTCCCTATAAGTATTTATAACATCCCACTTCACCACATATATTGGGGTCTCGCTCTTGGGATTTTGAATCTTTAACTATTAAAAATATTGGGGGTAATTCACTTCAGGGAATATAAGAATTAAAAGGTATCCTTGGGTGGAATTAAATAAGGTTGAGCTCACGGTGCCTGTGTTGTCCATTAGATATATAGTTAGAAATTGAATTGTTGGGTAGACATTATAAAAATTTACCTGATAGACAATGGCGGACCTGGCCAAATTTCGATCTGCTGCGGTTCAGACTGCAAAAGAGTTAGGATTAGATGGGCAAGTTATGGTTGCCTATGTCACAACGGAATGTGACAAATTTATTGAACGCGAAGAAAGAAGATTAGAAAAAGAAGCCGAAAGAAGGTTAGAGGCTGAAAGGGAAATTAAGAAGATACAATTTGAAGCTGAGGCTGAGACTAAGAGGTTGCAAGCTGAGGCTGAGACTAAGAGGTTGCAGATTGAGGCTGACAAAGAGGCTAAGAAATTGGAAGCAGAAAGAGAAGACAAAAGATTAGCTGCAGAAAGAGAAGAGAAGAAATTAGCTGCAGAAAGAGAAGAGAAGAGATTAGCTGCAGAGAGGGAAGCAGAAAAGGAGGAGAAGAGATTACAAAGGGAACATGAGTTACGACTAAGGGAGTTTGAGTTTCAAGGCCATGCTCCTGAAAATGGTGCCAGTCCCTTTGCCTCTGATGCTACGGTTACTCAGGGAGCCTCGACCTCAGCTATGAACTTTCATTTAGATCATTTTGTTGAGAAAGACGATGATATTGAGAGCTATATAAATAGGTACGAACTATTAGCTACCACGTATGGGTTAGAGAGAGAAAGGTGGAGCTTAAAGTTATCTCAGGGACTTCGTGGGGCAGCTTATGAAGTTTTTGCAAAAATGAGCAGAGGTGATCAGGAAAATTATGACATGCTAAAGCAGGCTCTTTTGTTAAGGTATGAAAAGAATGCAGAGTTTTACAGGAAAAAATTTAGGAATGCTAAACTACTGTCAGGTGAAACCTATCACCAGTTCTCTGCACGAATCGAGACATACTTGGAGAAATGGACTTCTCTGGGGAAAACCCAAGATCTTAAGGAAATGGTCCTTATAGAGCAACTAAGAGAGTCCATGGCTCCAGACCTGAGAAAGTTTCTCATGGAACAAGGTGCAGAGAGGCTGGGTGAGTTGCTAAATGTTGCTGAAAGGTATCAAGCAGCTCAAGCAGAGGTAACAGGTAATAAAAAGAAACAGGTGGACAAACTTTAGGGCACCACAGAACTTTAATAAATTTGATCCTAGGGATCAAAATAAAGGTAAGCACCAATTTGATAGGCCACGGTATGAAAATAAAAATAAATTCCCACAATTCGATGAAAGGAAATATAATGAAAGAAAATCTTTCAACCAAGGAAAAAGGTGGTGTAAGAATTGTCAGATGGACAATCATGACACTGACCGTTGCAGAAGGAAACCTGTGTATATGGCAACCCTTCAGGTCAGGTCGACCTCAAGACAGGAGGAGGATATTATGTTAGATACCACTCCAGAAGAGATGAGGAAGGCACAGGCTGGGGATAAAACACTCAAGCCTTGTTTCAGAAAATTGTCAACTTGTCATACAACTCCAGGCAAGGGAGATTTTTACATGAAAAACAAGTTGATGTATAGGAAGACTGGAGCTAGATCCCATGGTCACGGACAGCTGGTTCTTCCAAAAAGATATAGGGCAGACTTAATAAGGAGCCTACATGTGAAACCAGATGGGGACCATGAGAAGATAGGTACCATCATTCAAAAGGTGGCTCACAATTATTATTGGCCCAAAGCAAGATGGGACATTGAGAATTTTGTAGAAAGGTGTAGCATAGCACATGAGGGAACACCCACAAGTGGGAACATGGATCAGGACCTGGACACGCCATGGGGCAAAATTAGGCCTGATAATAAAAAGAAAAATAGATTTGATAAAGTGGACCAAATGGAATGGGAAGCCCCTTTTCACGGACAAGCTTCACTTAACTGTTTTACAATGGCCACTATGCGGAGAGTGCAAAAAGATGTCTTACCCCAGGATAAGCCGACAATCCCTCAATCGGACTTAAACAAACTGGAGGAAGAGATGTAGAGAGGAAATCTCTCATCAAGAATTTTAAGTGGGGAGAAAGCCCCAGGAAAAGAAAAATTGGTAGCGGTCGTTTTGTGAATGATAATTCTGGGAGGAAAAATCATCACTATAAAGCTTCGAGTGGAAGAGACCATACCGGTGCATGGACAAATAGGTCCACACAATTAAAGGTCCATATGTAGCTATGTTAAGAACGTGGACTGATGAAAAGGCAGAGGAAAACATTACATCTTCATACCAGTATGTGAATGAGCTGACCACTCGGTTAAAAACTGGCTGGAAACTTGCCAATGAAAATTTGAAACAAGCCAGGAAGAAACATGCTGCCTATTATAACAGGAAGGCGAAAGACAGAAATTTGGCTGTGGGAGAGAAAGTACTGCTTCTTTTGCCCGGGAGTCAGAATAAGTTACAAATTGGATGGCAGGGTCCATATACAGTTCTAGAGAAGGTGTCTAGAACAAATTATAAGATAGATAAGAAGGGGAAAGAAAAAATCTATCATGTGAATCTCCTGAAGAAATATTTGGAAAGAGAACATCAGGAAGAGACACACTTGTTGACCTTGTCCATCGCCATGGAGATGAAAAAGGAACCACTTTCATCATTTGAATATCCATTACACCCCTGTGAGACAGCAGCACAGGTGAAAATCAGTACACATTTAACGAAAACTCAGAAAGAGAGAGTGCAACAGGTTCTAAATAATCATGCAGAGGTGTTAACAGACCGACCAGGGCATACAAACCTATTGGAATATGATATGAAACTCATAGACTCCACACCTGTCTGTATGAAACCATATTCGATTCCGTTTGCTAAGGAAAAAGCTTTGAAGGAAGAGATAGACTATCTGTTGAAGGAAGGAATTATTTCGCACAGTGAGTCTTCGTATAGTTCCGGGGTGGTACTCTTAAGGAAGCCCTCTGGAGAACATAGACTCTGTATAGATTACAGGAGACTGAATGCTATTACAGAAGGACAGGTGGATCCATTGCCGGATACAAATCAGCTGTTTGCCAGACTAAATAAAGCTAAATATTTCTCAAAAGTGGATCTGAGTAAAGGATACTATCAGATTCCAGTAAAGCCTGAGGTTAGACCATACCTAGCTTTTAGTACCTCAGAAGGACACTATGAGTTTAATAGATTGCCATTTGGATTGAAGAATGCGCCTAGTGTCTTCTCTAGAATGATGAGAAAATTATTGGATCCTCTGAATAATCCCTGTATAACAAATTTTATGGATGATATCCTTATAGCAACAGAAACATTTGAGGAACACATTGACTCTCTGAACATGCTGTTTGATCGACTTAGGGAGGCAAATTTAACAGCCCGACCAACCAAATGTTGCGTTGGATGTAAAGAATTGGAATTTTTGGGACACACAGTTTATCAGGGAAACATGACCCCTGACCCAAAGAATTTAGAGAAACTACAGAAAGCCCCGAGACCACAAACCAAGAAGGACGTGAGATCCTTTGTCTCATTATGTGGTTTCTACCAGAAGTATATCAAAAACTTTAATTCCATATGTGCACCGTTAACTGAATTGACACGTAAAGGACATCCAGATCGCATTACATGGACACCACAATGTGAAATGACTTACCAAGAATTGAAGGAAAAGCTCACAAGTAAACCCATTTTGAAATTACCTGACTTAAGTCAAGAATTCATAGTAAGGACGGATGCAAGTAATATTGGGCTAGGTGCAACTCTACTACAGAAATCAGATGCATTGGATGGGGAATTAAGCCCAGTGGCATATGCTAGCAGAAAGTTGAATAAAGCTGAAATCAACTACTCAACTAGCGAAAAAGAATGTCTTGCAGTAATATGGGCAATAAAGAAATTCAATATTTATCTATATGGGAAGGCATTTAAGTTGCAAACAGATCACAAACCTTTATCGTTTTTAGCACAGGCTAAGCATGAGAACTCTAGGTTACTCCGATGGTCTTTGCTTCTGGCTCCATATAATTTTAGCATTGAGTATATATCTGGAAAAACCAATTTGGGAGCTGATTTTTTAAGCCGCCATCCGTGTGATGAGAATCACCGTAAACCCCAGAAATAATAATAAATTTCTCTATGTGTATATAGAATAAAGGACTGACATATAATGTCTGTTTTAAGAGGGGAGGTGTCATGAAATATTCTAATCCACATATATAAATTATTAGGTAAATATGAAGCCTAACAAATAAAATTAATAAAGAGAAGAGCAATGGTAAAATAACAGTGCTGTCACAAAGAATGTACTCGAAATCCCCCTTGTTTTCTGCTTCGTCTGCAAATTGTAACGCTTTCACGTTGATATAAAAGCTTACTGTATTATTACCCGCCTTCTTCAATGAAACGTGTGCTGCATTTCTAAGAAAAACATTGAGACGTACTGCGTAATGACCTAAATTAATCCTAACATTAATTATACTGCGTTACCAAAACGAACGAACAGATGGACAAAAGGATAAAGAGAGAGGGGAGGGCTGAAAATCAGGAACGCATGCATCACGCGTGTAAGTCTACATGCACTAATTTTTTTTCAGACGGACAGTGATAAAATACACTACCCTTTCCCAGAGTTAGGTTTATAAATCAAAAAAAACTCTTATTAGAAAAGATAACATTAGATGGGTTTACGGTTGAGAACATAACAGTACCCAGACAGCACATCTTCGAAACAGGAGGTAGAAGAAATTGCATATTTTGAATGCAGCCACGTAGCTCCTTTAAATTTGTATTTTTGGGTTCCTTAGGGCTTGCTGACAAATAATATGTAAAACGTTACGCAAATAGTCCAGGAATTAATAAATTATACCCAAAATAAAATATTGGGGGTGCCTGACAGCATAAAATCATTTCTGCTCATAAGATTTTTTTTTAACGTGTTTGAAAAAAATTTACGTTACAGAAATAGCCTACCATGTAAACTCCAAATTGATTGGAGCGCAACAAATGAAAGCCTAACCACGATTGGTCGGGCTATAAATACTATCTTGGTTGTTAGGGGAAACGGGGAAAGGTAACATTTTTTCAAACACTTGTCGAAACGGGGCTCATTGGTCAGACTCGCTGATATACACACTTGGGAGCGTTAGTTCGAAACCACTTGTTTAAAATAGCTTGATAAAGCATCAGTGCGTTGAAGCCAGCATATATTTTGCTAAATAAAAGCCTGGAAGATAAGCAGATGGGAATTTGTGCCAGTTTGTGCCAGAATTCATTGCTAATCAACGTATCTGTGTTTATTCGTATGAATTGTGGTAAGCTTGAACCATTCAATATCTTTTAATGAAAATTGAATGTGAATTGTTGATTTATGCCTGTATATATATGTGTAGTTCAGTGGCCAACGTGAGGTAAAGCCTGTAATGCTCCAGCCTGAACAGAGGGTGTCGGAGAGAAGTAAAACGGCATGGAATGGCCAAACAGTACACTGACACCTGGATGATTGACTAGAAAGAAATAATGCTGGAAGTGCAGAGGCGTAGTAACCATTAAGAAGGGTAATACTGGAATAAAGTATTTCAAATGAAGCTGACAGTTGGCCTAATGCTCTGAACTCAATGTTTGTGCTGTGTTGTGATCAATGTAACAAGAGAGTTTAAGTTAGTTATGAAGTAGAAGGTACATCCTTCTTGATTTCAGGGACAGTGGTCTTGATGGTACTGAGCAGCACCTGGTCAGAGCTTTGCTGAATCCAGAGTCGGACAGCATACTCCTTGGTCTTTTTAGCTATCAGTGAGGTGTCTCCTGAGCCCAGAGGAGAATTCGAGCAGAGGAGTCCTTTCCTGCCGCCATCACGCCAGATAAGCGAATTGGCCAGCTGAGCTCAACATTATATCCCCTCATCTTGAAATGACTTAGTAAAAATAATATTAAGAGGGGAAATTAATTGTCTTAATATCAGGAACTGAGAACATCTCCAATACTAATTTCCTTAAGACAAACTATTGAAGTCATGATGACAACTACCAACAGAGCTTGAACAAAACCAAACCAGTATTACCTCATACTACCATTACACAACTGACACACATAGGATATTTTGTAATAATATATGTCACTACCAGATTCATATTAATACATTCTGTACATAACTTGTAATTAAAATTGATTGTGATTCCTGGTTCCTTTGTATTTGAATCAGGACACAAATACATTATTAACAGCACTGAATACATATTGTTATTTGAAACGTTACGAGTGACTTCTTTAAGATATTCTCATAGAGTGTTATATGTATGTGAGTGTCACAGTGTTGTTAAGAGTAGTGGATTAAATTAAATTGTTTATATGTCTGTTGTTGTGACTATCATCATCGACATTAGCTTTAGAAACTGCTCACAGTGTTTGTTGGATGGGATACATAAAAACTCATCTTGTGTTTGTTCGAGGTTCCTGAGACACACTGATGATCAGGAAGACTTTCCTTCAGCCCGCCCTATAACTACGGGGGACTAAGGTGTTGAAGATTGTTTGACCAGGCTTCAGTTAGCAGGATCAAAGGTCCTCAAGTCTTTAGTTTAAACTCGATCACGAACTCGAACATGAGCTCGATCAGGAACGATCATAAACTCGATCAGGAACGATCATAAACTCGATCAGGAACGATCATAAACTTGATCAGGAACGATCATAAAACCTGGAACAAAAGGTAACAGGTGGCCATGGTGTTCCAACAATCTCTCCAACTACTGCTGTTTATGAGGTGACCATGTCTTCAGTGTTTGTATATAAATGAATGAATCATGGTAGTATGTTACAGAGATAGCATGATAAGATAATGTCCACTGTGCAGAAAATAACAAAATACATGAATAAATCACATGTTATGTTACATGGGTAAGATATAACCTTTGCCTTCCACTTATGGATGCCAAGTCACTTATGTACTTGCTGGTATGTCGTAAGCTTCCAGGCAAGAACTAGCCATGATATATTTGGCTAACCAATTAATGGTTATGCTTCCTGACAATGCTGGTGGAGGTTATCTCTGGTTAGCGTCATTCCCTTTTTATTATGTCTGATACAATCAAATCGTAAACAAAATCTGAAATAAATTGATATTAGTCATATATATATCTTTAATAAACTTACATACCCTCTTAGGATTAATAAGCGCACTGTGAGGCTGTATTTGTTGAAGTCTATCTGCCCTGCATGCAGTGTGAAAAAAACAACTTTTCTTGCAGATACTGTCTTCCAGTTTCTCACTCTGGCTTCTGGATTTGTTGTGTGTGATTTTAAACGCGCTGCTGTGTCCTTATATTTGGGCGACTCTCCCGTACGAGAAAGCACCGTCTGAAGTCCGCTAAGATTTTCGTTTAATCTCTTGGTTTGAGGCGATCTGTGCTTTTTCTGTACTTGTTTTCCCTTCTTGTCACTACACACTTATCTCTTTCCTTCCTTCCTAGGTATCCTTTCAGTTCCCCCATATGAGGCTTTCATTCTATCCAAGTTTTATCGAAATCCGTTTAGGTATGTAGTTATAATAATTTTTTAAAGATTATGAGCTAACTTTTAGCAGATGTGATGACGATGAAAAATATCAATTATTTTTAAAACTATTTACATTTGAATAATATCCTTTTGGATATCATTCATACTCTATCTCCTTTGGTGAATTATTATTATTTAAATGTCTTACAACCAGACTTGCTCTTGTAGATTTAGATTCTCTTTCCAGCTAATGCAAACTTTTAAGGTCGGCCATGTTTCATATATTCGCTATTTCCTACCTTCTTCAATATTGAAGACGAAGTGCACATTTTTCAGCCACTTTCAAACTTCAAAGCAAGACCCGCCGCGTTGTCCCTGCGCTGTGTGTGTGTGTGTGTGTGTGTCGCGTTACACATTTTTTCACAAACAAAGCAAGTGGTACCAAATCTCGCTACAGGTAGTAATGCCTATTTCTTTACCATTAAGAAATAAAGATTTCGTTCGTTCGTTGGGCAAAGGTATCATTCCCCCACCCCCCAAGATCCCCTTTGTCACGCTAAATTCGCTCTTATGTAATATAATAAGCGGACATATCTGCCAGCTTTCTTCGAATTCGGCGTCTAAGGCGATCACCTAGCTTGGAAAGCCTTTAAAAAAATTAAGAAACATATTTTGTTCAACCTCTGATGGATTATAATTTATGACAGCGATTGTGTCATGGATTGCCTCCCCTGCTTTGCAGTAGTGGTCCAAACAGTGACCAAAACTCAAGAGTATCTAATATTGGCTTCCAATACAATATTGGCTCCCTGCGCGCAAAATTACTCTTGGCAGAGATGTAGATAGAAGATTAATGCCACTTCTACCTTAAGGGAGAATTCACAAGATATTCCCAGAAGTCAAGAACAAAAGCTGCTTAGGGCTGAGCAATTTGTTAATTTATTGTCTGGTCCGTGGCCTTTTGTGAAGGGTTTAAGCAATGGTTTAGCCCTTTCAAGCCCCCAGTTGATGTAATCCAACGAAATCCCTCTTATAAGGTATAGCTCTGTTTAGTGGAAATGTATGTCTAAGTATTTATATATAGATATAGTGATTATTCTGGCTCATACGTTTGCTTTCATACATATAACTGAATCAACTATTATTGTTTAGTTTTAAAACAACAGGTAACAAATTTAATAGTGAAATAGTCTTTAACAGGTTAAAATAAGTATGGAAAGATTAGTGGAATTTTGACAGTTATAAAGTTCTCGTCATTGAGACGAAGGTGGAATTTTAACTTTATACTTAAAGTTTAACAGAAATGTCCTTTTTGCTGGTGCCTTTTAGTTAGCACTTAGCTTGTATGAGTGAGTTCTGCAGCTGTGGTTCATCAATTATGTGATGACGAAAGCCTTGTCCACACTTGATGCGTGATGCCATATGATGATGGATGGTATCCGCATCATATGGCATCACGCATCATTTGGTGGCCATAAGCTGGTTTGATTCTGGTACCAGCAAACACGGGGTCCCTTACCCACTTCATTTTCAACAAGAATTCATCAGCATCCTTCAAGAAATTAACATTCTTCAATACAGTCAACATCTTCAAAATTTTCAAAGTACTCGGCGTTGCCCGGTAAAAGTCAAAATTTCAATTTTTTTGACGGAAACAAGAATTTGACAGTACCCGGCGTTGTTACATGTTGCCGGATAACTCGGACTGCTGTTATCTTTTACGCAAGTCAAGCAAGTTGCTGCTGTCAAGGTTCCAGTGCTGTCGTTTTTGTGAAGGTCAAGTGCCGGTTGAAACGGGTTGTTTTCTGAAGAAGGCCAAGTACCGATTTCCATCAACTTACTTTTGGATTAGAAGGTCAAGTGCCGAAACAACTCAATACACAGTATTTCAGAAGCTCTTGTACCATCGTGTTAGCAGTGGAAGCAGTTCAGATGTGCCATCATCGTTGGAGCTTCGCTCTTTAGGACGTTGATTGACATCCGTTTTTTCTGCTGTTCTACGATTGGAAGCCTATAAGTTAAGTGGCCTGTTTGTATGTAAACTGTGCCCTTATACTTCTGCTGAGTCTTCTGTGTATCATCTCATTCTATATGTTATATGTCTATATGTTATTTGTATATTTATATGTTTATATTTCAGCGGGTTCTCGGTTGGGTGGTGTCTCCGTTAGATTATGCCACATCATAGAGGTCGTCTATTGTGAGCGTTTTCTGTAAGGTTTGCAAATTTCCAATACTGGAATTTGCTAAGCGACTTCTGTTGCTATTTATGTTAGCTGTGATGACATGTTTTAATATTGTTTTCGTTATTATTTCGCATTCTTTAGTTTTGTTTTGATTTGTTTGTGTTTGTTAGCCTACTCTTGTCTATAATTTAGTTTCATACAACATTTTTTGTTTATACACTGTGGTGTCATGTATTTTGTTTAATTCTATCGCAGATATCGTCACATTTTTTGTGATATTTCATTAATTTCTGCTTTATTTTTAGTTGATTTCTGCGAAAGTTTTTGTATTGTTGCTGATCTTTGTTATTGTTTACATTGTTATTGTTTACATTGTTTGTATTGTTTACATTTTCAATGTTTACATTCTGCATGTGTTTACATAGTCATTGTTTACAGTTATAGTAATTAGTTAATGGGCTATGCTAATGCACTGTTACTACTATACTGATGATAAATGAATGATGAATAGTGTCGTGCACTATTGAATGAGAAGTGCACTTATGATCAAGAATTGAGTGCTGATATTTCATATACAAGTTCTTTGATTGGAGACTTGTTTCCCACAGAGACTGGGATAATATAAGGTGATGTGAATATACAAGTGCTTAATTAAGACTTGTTACACTTAGGTTTGAAATAAATTAGTTAATTATTTCAGGTTTTGGACTCATATGTTAGACAACATGTCTACATTTGAGCACTTTATTGAGCAGGGTAAATTGCTTGGGAAGACTGGTGATAAGTTAGAAGAATTTGCAACTGCTCGATATGATAAAGCAATGGAAGCTGAACAAAAGAAACTGCAGATGCAGGTGGATGAAAAAAAGATTCCAAATGGAAATGGAAAAACAAAAAAGGGAATCAGAAGCTGAGGAGAGAAAACTCCAGCTACAGCTAGAAGCTGAAAGACTTGAAAAAGAGGCTGAGAATAAAAGACCTGAAAAAGAGGCTGAAAATAAAAGACTTGAAAAAGAAGCTGAAAATGAAAGACTTCAAAAAGAGGCTCAGGCTGAGGAAAGAAGATTACAGAGAGAGTCTGATGAGAGGAAAGAGAAAGCAAAAATGGAACATGAAGAAAAGGTCTTAGCTTTAGAGTTGGAAAAATTGAAATTGACAAGCATGAGTAATGGTAATGATGCAAACAAGGGTTCATCTTCTGGTAAGGCTAATAATGATACTTTTAAGATTAAGTTACCAACATTTAGTCCTTCCAGCGATGACATAATGTTCTATCTGGACAGATTTGAACAAGCATGTACAGCTCATAACATAAACAAAGCAAAATATGTTTATCAGTTATCAGGGATACTGACAGGTAAAGCTCTAAGTATATTAAATATGGTGGATGAACCTGACAAGAACAGTTATGAGGTTGTCAGGGCCGCTTTGTTAAAGAAATATCAGCTTAACGAAGACGGCTATCGTCTACAATTTAAAAACATGTTACCTGAAAATGGAGTTGAATTCTCCGAGTTTATTGCAAGAATACGCATTACTTTCTCACGATGGTTGAACTATCTAAGACGGAAAAAACTTATGAAGGACTTATGGACTTAATACTTAGAGACAAAGTCATGTCGTCTGTCAATGAGTCTTTCCTTGCTTTCCTTCATGAACGTAAACCTAAAACAATAAAAGAAATGGAAGATTTCTGTTGCCAATACGTAACTGCGCACCCACACATAACCATGGGTAACTCTAAGGTGAAAGAAGGTTTACCAGTTGCTTCGGCAGCTCCGTATGGTCAAAACTTTGCTCGTAGATCCCAACAAAATTTTGATAGAAAGAGTAGCGGTAATTTCTGTCAAAATCATGGAAATCAATTTCATGGTGATTCATCTTCGAAGAATTGGAGACAACCTGATAGTACTCGTTACTATCACCCTAATAATTATAAGCATTTCAAAAGAGGATATGGTAATAGAGGTTATTCCTGCCGAAGACCTCAGAACCAAACAAATAGATGTTCTCATCAATGTGAACATGATAGTAATCGTGGAAACTGGAATTCGAACCAGGATAACAATTACAATAGAGACAATAATAACTGCAGAGATAATAATAACTTTGATAACTTCAGAGGTAATAATAGTCGGGGTAGATCTCAACACAAAAAAAAGAGATATCAGCAGGCTAATGCTGTACAACAGGAAACTGAGGGAGCCTGTAATCATGTGGTTGATAGTAAAAACTTTGACGCTGTCACTAGTTCTGCTTTTGACTTTGAGAGAGCAAACAAATGCCCCCAATGCAGTACTTTATTCGAACCGGGTACCATAACTACTTTGAGTTGTGGTCACCCACTTCCCGCTCTTCCTGCTGCTGTTGCGCATGACGGGAGGGGTTCTTTAATTCTACATAAGGGTCTTGTTAATGATACTCCGGTCTCACTACTTTTCGATTCCGGATGCACCACTATTGGTGTTAGACAATCGCTTGTAGATCCATCTTGTGCTACAGGAAGGGTTATTAAATGTGTCACATTTGGCGGCACTCTAGAACAATATCCTACTGCTGTAATTCGCATTGCCACTCCTTTCTTTACTGGAGATGTGCATGCTTGTCTCTTATCTAATCCTATTGCGGACCTTATTATTGGTCGTATTCACGGAGTTAGGGAGTGTACCCCACAGCAGATTGCTGCTTGGGAAGATAATAACATGCAAGCTACAAATGCAGTAGTTACAAGAGCACAAGCTCTACAAACACCCGAAACTTCACTGAATAGTGATAATGAAGTTGATAGCCAAGATAGTCACTTAGTGATCACTCGTGACTCTTTCATAAAATTGCAAGAAGAAGATTCTTCTTTAAAAAAATTCTTCGTTCTTGCGAAGAAAGGTGATCCGAATCAGGATACAAATAGAAAATCTTGGATTGCAATGAGAAACGGCGTACTTGTACGCATGGTACAAGATTCGACTACGTCGGCACATTCGCAAATTCTTGTTCCCAAGAGCATGAGAGTCCAAATATTGCAACATGCTCATGACTCGCAATGTGCTGGACATATGGGTTTTGCCCGTACGAAGTCGAGAGTCCTTGCGGCTTTCTTTTGGCCTTTGTCAATAAGGACATTCGTATTTACTGCCGATCATGCAAGGTATGTCAGGAGGTCAAATCTAGAGGACCACGACATGCTGCGCCTATCCAGGCTGCTGACATTCCTATTCGGCCGTTTCAGAAAATGGCCATAGATATTATTGGCCCTTTTAAGGTCAAGTCGGCCAGAGGACATCAGTTTATCCTTACATGTGTCGATATGTGCACACGTTGGCCAGAGGCTATTCCTCTTAAGAGCATATCTACTACAGATATCGCAGATGCTCTTTGGTTGATATTTTCTCGCTTGGGGTTCCCCAGAGAAATATTGTCAGACCATGGCACTCAACTCATATCTGACACTATGTCACAGGTAATGTCTACCTTACATATTGAACGATCTCTCAGTAGTATCTACCATCCTATGTCTAATGGGTTAGTTGAGCGTCTGAATAGAACGCTCAAGACTTTGCTTGGTAAGATAACTGAAGATCATCCTCAAGATTGGGACAGGGTTTTACCCGCGGCTCTCTTTGCCTATAGAGAAGTCCCTAATGAACACACAGGATTTTCTCCCTTCGAACTTGCCTTTGGCGCGCGTCCACGCGGCCCTATGTCTTTATTACACGATCTCATCACTGCCGATGATATTAGCGATGAAACTCAATCCTCATATGAGTATGTCCTTGCTCTTAGACAAAAGATCATTGAGGCATGTAAGCTAGCAACTGCTTCATCAGAAATTGCTAAAGAGAAGGCAAGGCAGTTTGCTAACAAGAATAGATGTCTACGACCACTTTGTCCAGGTGACAAAGCATTCGTCCTACTCCCCAGTAGGGAAAATAGACTTCTTATTGCATGGAAAGGTCCGTATGCAATAGTCTCTCGGATTTCCGATGTTGACTATGTGGTCGATATTGATGGAAAGCATAAAACTTTCCACATAAACATGCTTTCGGAATTTCACGAACGTCCGGACTATTTGCTGCCTATTTTCCAGGCAACGGATGATGCTCCTGCACCTCACGGTCATTATTCATCCCTGTCTGTCATTCAGGATGAGGAAGCTACCTTCTCTGATGTCAACCTTCCCCTTCCAGTGGTTCCATTACATTCCACGGAATCTTGGAAAAACGTTTCTGTTTCTCCTAATCTTTCTGGTGACGAACATCGACAAGTCTCGTCGATGTTACACAAACATTTCAGGATGTTCTCACTGACATTCCTGGACACACAGATGTCATAGAACATGACATAATTCTTACCGACAATAATCCAATTAGGGTTAGGCCGTATCCTATTCCTATACACTTTCAGTCGCAGGTGGATAAGGAATTGGATGAAATGATTCAATTAAATATAATTGAACCATCGACTTCACCATATTCTTCTTCCATGGTTATTGTCCGGAAGAAGGATAAGAACATACGAATTTGCGTTGATTATGGCAAATTGAATCAGGTCACAAAGTTCGACGCTGAACCGATGCCTTTGTTAGAAGATCTACTGATTAGACTTTCTAATTCTAGATTCTTCACTAAACTTGACTTGTCTAAAGGTTATTGGCAAGTGCCTTTAGCAGAGCATGCCAAACCTCTTACTGCTTTTTCTACACCTAGGGGTCTTTTCAATGGAATGTTATGCCTTTTGGTCTCATGAACGCCCCTGCCACTTTCGTTCGCATGATGCGTCGAATTCTGTCACATCGTTCGGATGTCATCGCATACTTAGATGACATCTGTCTCTTCAGTGATACCTGGGAAGATCACTATTTAGGGTTATATGACTTACTGTCCACTCTACGTGAGAATAATTTGACAGCAAAACCTTCTAAAGCTTTTGTTGGTTTTGGTGAAATCTCTTTCCTGGGTCATCGTGTTGGTCATGGTCTCTTGAAGACAGAAGACCACAATACTTCCAAAATACTGAACATCTCTGTTCCTAAAACGAAGAAACAAGTTAGGAGTCTCTTAGGTTTAATTCAATTTTATGGGAGATTTATTCCAAATTTATCTTCGATCATGGCACCTCTATCAACATTGTTGAAGAAAGGTTCGCCTAATCTGGTCCGTTGGTCTGAAGAATGCCAATCTTCACTAGACCAAATCAAGAATATATTTTCTTCTCCTCCCATCTTAAGATTACCTACTCTTGATAGGACTTTTGTTCTTCGGAGTGATGCTTCATCCACTGGGATTGGAGCAGCACTGATGCAAGAATATGCAAATACTCTGCATCCTGTTATGTACATTTCTAGAAAACTAAATGCGGCAGAGAGGAACTACTCGGTTTTAGACCGTGAGTTGTTACCGATGGTTTGGTCAATTCTAAAGCTACAAAGATTCCTCCTGGGCGCACATTTCATTCTAGAGACTGATCAGAAAGCTCTTACAGCTATTCAGACTAAGAATTTGAAGAGTTCGAGATCCACTCGATATGCTATAGCTCTTCAACCTTTTCACTTCACGGTACGAGCTATCCGTGGTGCGGATAATGTGATGGCTGACATTTTGTCTAGATGCCCACATGACTCCAACTAATACTTCTGTCCTATATTTCCATATATTACAGAGTCATAACACACCTATATTTCTACAATAGATTAGCACATCTGTACTTACTTTATATGTACACACTATCGTGCTTTGTTGTCATCTTCTTCTGTTCGATTTTTAAAATGATAGAGGAGGACTGAGTAGTTAATATAAGGGCCGTTAGTTTACTAAACAGCCACAATTATTAATAATGTATTGTACCTTATGAAGCATATTAGTTATTAATTAGCATTATATTGCTTGTACTTTCTCAGAATGTCATTGTTGAGCTGAGGACTTACCTTACGAGTTCTAGATTGTGTACTTACCCTCGGAATACCAGAGCATATGTCCTGGATCGTCATGTAGTTTAACTTTACTATGTACTTATGTCATTACATGTCAAAGAATGTACTATTTAAATTTTCCTATCAGATTTGTACATCCATTTTTAAAGACAATATTAGAGTATGCTGTTTAATGATGATTATAGTAACTTGCATACGTATATTGTGTTTACATGCTAACGTGATGTGTGTTGGTGACACCTCCCCGATGTGAATATTTTTTGAGACATATTTATTTTTCTGTTGAGGTATATCCTCACCAGACACTCTATAATTAGCCTATTGTTTGGCAATTTAGTTAATTATCAGCGCATAATTCGTGCGTTTTGAGCCGCTTATCGCTTGCTCTTTGATATTGAAAAAAAAAATATGTTCCACATTTTTTTTTATCGGGGGGAGGTGGTGATATGTTGCGTGATAAATTCTCGCAACATCGTTTCATTTCAATATCTGTTTTATAACGCAAGGGCAACAACTGCTTGGAATTTATAGTCACTTTTCTCGGTAAGCATTTGTCTTCTCGCGTTGGTATCGAATGCAGTTAAGTTTGAGCTGTGGTCGTTTTGCGCTGGACTGCGCATGACTTGTCTTGCTTCTTTGTCGATCGGTTTCCGCCCACCACTAGTGGAGTGAGCGATTTGGAATGGCGAAAGAGATGCCTCGTTGAAGAGGGGATCTCCGCTATTTTTGTTCTGTCAGGGATGTGTAGTCCTCTTAATGGATATTTCGTTTATTCGAGATAATACCTCTAGTGTTTCCCACATGTCGGGAGGCGTGATATTTCTGTGTATTTCATGAAAGCAAGGTAAATTGACTCTTTCATTAACTCTATTGATTTTGGGTCGTGAGCGATTTCGATTCATAGCCTGTCTGCGAAAGTCGTCGTCACGAGATGTTTTCCTAGCTCACATGTCGCTGCATTGTACTGCATCGGTTGATGCAGGTACCAAGGACCATTACTTGCTACTTTGTTAAATGAACTAGGTTTGGAAAACCTTTATTATCTAGAGGATATTTTTGAGGACATTATTTATACTTCGGCAGACGTGTCTGTCTTGCTGAAGTCAAACTAAGGAGAGTGAACTGATCTCATACATCTGGTTATCTCCTGGCTGTTATAGAAAAGGATGGAGTTTTCCACACTGTAGGCGGTTATGGTGGATCCTTTTCTCTCAACTAGCTGAGTTAGTACCACAAATCATCTGATGGCTTGTAACCACGAACCCAAAATTTTGGGGATACACAATCTTCTTGCTCAGATTTTCAGATGGACGCGAGCAATTTCGGTGCATATGCTCTCGAATCAATTTCGTCTGAGAAATTCCTCTTATGACGGTGTTCTATGAATCACTTGGCCTGGGAAACTAGTAATTCCTCTTCGACGAGTGTTCTGCGATACACTTGGTCTGGGATATTATTTCTCTTAAGATTGATGATCAAATTTCTAGGTTTCCAGTCCTAATATGTAAAGTGCTGGTCCTGAAGTTTTACAGTCTGTGTATTTAAATATGCGGGTTCACTCTTAGGGTTTCAGAGTTGCCCAAATACTGTCGATATGTCACTTTTGATATAGGAATTCTAGATCCGATCCTTCTCTTCCTGGCTGTTGGGAGTTGCTCGTATGAAGTTGCGAAGCTGTCTGTTCTGTGTTTCTGAGTTCACTAGAGTATATATCTCATTCTCAGTTCAATTCACAGATGGTGCTTCCGCCGAATGCTCCAATAGAATTCATTGTTTATTCCGGCATCTCAAATCAAACCAATCAAATCTCTCTGGCACTGTTTGGGTGAGGAGGTTTTAAATATCTCCTCGCGTGTTTAAAATATTAATTTTAATATCCACACGTGACCTCTTTATAATAAGACGTAATATTGTTCCGGCTGCACCTGTCTGCCTCCCACAATATTGTGACAATGTTTTCCTGGCGTAATGTCTTCCGCCAAGATGTCTACCCCGACAGGTTATCCAATTATCGCCTTTATCTGCGTGCCTCCGCCAGACAGATGTCTGGTCAGACAGTGTTGTCTTCTTTCATCGTACGCACAATACAAGTTTGTGTCAGCACATCAGCAGCTTTTTACTGGGGTCAAAGATTGGACAGACACGTTTCCAACGGTGGTCAGACGGATTCAAAGAGATAAGTGGGTGACCGGTCTGATGACTGGGTATTGTTACGATAATACCACAGTTCACCTGGCGGAACGTAAATACGTCTGAGGAGTGGTAAACAACATAAAGACAGTCCTATAGCAAATACTTCCGTAGGGGCGTGGAGTGTTAGAGACGTTCCCCTACTAGATTCAGCATATAGAGAAAAAAATGGTGCATAAAATATGCCACATAATAATGAATAAAAGGGCAAAAATTATTCGAAATAAAAGCGATGAATGAGAGGAAGAGAAAAATGAAGAAAAAAGTGATACTGACGGAGTGGACGTGAGATCGCACAACCGCATCGTCACAGATAGGCAACCCAGGATCGCGGGCATCTACTTTAGAAACACTGAGCTCTCTGAAGTTCAACCTTAATAAGGTCATGTCTGCAGAGTTCGGTGCAGAATCACTGGCAGTTCTAGAATGAACAGTTTTAAATGCCTCAACATTAATTTCTCGACAAAAGTGATTGCTACCGCGCAGCGCTTTTAAATGCAACCGGGGGAGGGTTAGTCTGACATTTCTTTAGCTTGCGACTGAATTCTCGCATGTGATTCATCCATAACTGTAGAACAGGTGTTGCGAGTAGATAGACATAGAGAATTGCACAATATAATAAAACATTATATAACACGAACACAAATTAATATACGAGGACCAGTGATAGTGTGACGGGAGGGTGAGATTCTGAATGGGGTCTCGTGATGCTTGTTGATGATGGCAGATAATTGGTGGATTGGGTGTCATCCCGGACATTCCGGGCTTTCCCACCGTTCTCCCCCCTGTTAACAACATTTGTTTTGTAAAGGGGAGAACACACACACACATACATTCACACAATTTTACATTTTTGATTTATTCTATTTGGACTGAGTGGAGTGGGCAGATAATACCGTATTTTGATATCGGAAATAACAATTATTATCTTGAATTAAATATGGTATGTGCAAGAGTGAACACGGTCCTGTTGCGCAATGCCACACGGGGATGTTCCGTCACTGCCCACCACTGCGAGCGCTAACATCGCCCAGCGCGCAAAGACCTGGGGTTTCGTGGAACCCCGGTTGAGAAACCCTGTTCTAATGGGTGTTGGAGATAGCTTTCACTCACATCACAGTTCTGTTTCCGTATTTTCCCGAAAAGCTTGTGCGAATGTTTTTGAACGCAGGACCATGACAGGCGCACATGCCAAGCAAACTCTTATTGCTATGATTGCCCCGTATAGTCCCAGGGGGTCTCTCAGGACACAGACAAAGAATAGGACCCTGTTTCCTCATGTATGTCGTACGTGGCGACTAATATGAGGTTATGTATGGGGTTGACAACCTCATGTGCAACAAGTTGCTACAGAAACTACCTCTGCAAGAACACATGCATGCTTTGAGGCAGGTTTTATGCAAGGAGGCCAGCTACATTGGGGGCTGCATTAAAAAAAAATTTGAAGATGAAAAAATATCTCGTTCAACCCCTCACGGGTTATAATTAGGATCTATAGTGTTTTAAAGTCGTAATAATATGTACATGTAACTGTCTTTTTTTTTCTTGTTGAGGTGATCACTGGCCCAAGACAGTTTACATGTTGTTAGATGTGTAGTGCGAGCGTATGATGAGTTGAGTGTGGGTGCGAATGAAGACGCGAATGTGTTTAGGCTCGTATAGATGTAGATCCTGCAACCCATACTCTCACATGCAGTAATCAAGGATGCTTTGACACTGCAGGCATGTTTCAAGACATTTATTGACGGGAACACACATAATATCAACAGGAACAGTCAGTGTAACAAGGTCATGCTGACCTGACATCGATAGGTATACATTTGGCATTCAAAAAGGTAAACATCAGAATAGACGTGCATGGTCAATAGCAAAGTTCTTCAATAATGACAGTTCGTAGCGTCGCCCTTGGCGTCTCTGACTAAACGCGTCAGATGCCTTAGTTACCTTGACACACAGGTGCAACTTGGCACTCCCGCCAATTGCACATATCAGGCTGTAGTATAATAGCCGGAAGCACAGGCCTCGTCCTAACGTCGGCCGTGTACTTCTGTTAAATAGGTTATCACCAACCCTGCAGTAATACTTATTGTAGATAGAAGTTCCGCCAATCTGCGGCTCCCACAATATATCTTCGTCACTGGATTTCTGGACAATATAAGACTAACAGTCTTGGATGGCTACCTCGAGCACAAATATATAAGTTCTGAAATGGCGGATCAGTGAGCTGCTGTTCACCCTAGGTAATCCTTTACATGTTCTGCCACCGAAAAGCGTAATAATGCATAAAGGTCGGTATTACCTGGTAAATGAATCCTCAGAACTACACAAGGAATTCTGTCGTCATCCCGACGCACAGAGATTCACTGGGGAAAACTGCCATAGCAGTTACTTCGAAGATTCTCCCCGAAAAAAATGGACTCTTGGTCCCTTCAGAAAAACAGGACCTCCCGGCTTCCCGGAAGTATATCTCACTCCCGCTTAAAAAACCTTCCCATAGGCCCACGCCGAACTGTCAACCTCTGACCCTAAAGGTCAAACACAATGAATGAATAAACAAGGGAAGACAACCCCTAATCAACCTGACATCGCAGGTAAAGACACAATTATACTTATGATACAAACATAAGCAAATAACTTGACAGATGACTCCGTCGAAAATGACAGCAACATTACTACCACCCCCCTGTAAAAAAAAAATGCAATTTTTTTTTTTTTAATATGTTCATGAGCAAGATAGCACCAGTATCACTTCTGTGCTCATGCAAACAATGAACCTAATATCAGGTACAATAGAAGAGGGTACAAATCATCTCCCAACATAGGAGAAAATATTTCCTTTAAGCCAAACAAACTAAGGGATACCATTCAAGAAACCTAAGTTGCTGGCAATACCAATCATATATCAAACATTACTAAATAATATAATCATAGCAATATACAAATGTCAATGCTATTTTAGCAACATATCACTGATGGATGGACAAAATGAAATTTGTTAAATTATCTAAACATCATCCAAATACATTTGTATTACAACATATTATGATATTAAGGACAGACCTAAGTCTGAAAATATATCAGGAAAAACTAGGACACAAGATTTAACTGGAATCATGTGGGCATCTAGACAATATGTCCGCCATCACATTATCCGAACCACGGATAGCTCGCACCGTGAAATGGAAAGGCTGAAGAGCAATAGCATAACGAGTAGATCTCGAGCTCTTCAAATCCTTACTTTGCATAGCCGTAAGAGCTTTTTGGTCGGTTTCCATAAAGAAATGCGCGCCCAGAAGGAACCTTTGTAGCTTAAGAATGGACCAAACCATAGCTAACAATTCACGGTCCAAAACCGAGTAATTCCTTTCTGCCGCATTCAGCTTCCTAGAAATATACATTACAGGATGCAGAGTTCCTGAATATTCCTGCATTAGTGCCGCTCCAATGCCAGTGGAAGAGGCATCACTACGAAGGACAAAAGTCTTATCAATCGTCGGTAGTCTTAAGATAGGATGAGATGAGAACAAATTCTTAACCTGATCCAATGAAGATTGGCATTCTTGGGACCAACGCACCATATTAGGAGAACCTTTTTTCAATAACGTTGAAAGTGGTGCCATAATGGAGGACAGATTCTCAATGAATCTTCCATAGAATTGTATCAATCCCAAGAGACTACGCACTTGCTTTTTTTGTCTTCGGAACCGAGATATTTAATATCTTTGAAATGTTTTGGTCCTCTGTCTTCAACAGACCATGACCAACTCGATGACCTAGGAAGGAAATTTCACTAAACCCAACAAAAGCTTTAGAGGGTTTAGCAGTCAAACTATGCTCACGTAGAGTAGATAGCAATTCCTTCAGACCCACATAGTGTTCTTCCCAAGTATCGCTGAAAAGACAGATGTCGTCTAAATATGCAATGACATCTGCACGATCTGATAGAATTCGTCGCATCATGCGCACGAAAGTCGCTGGGGCGTTCATAAGCCCGAAAGGCATAAAATTCCATTGAAACAGACCCCTAGGTGTCGAAAAAGCAGTGAGAGGTTTGGCGTGTTCCGTCAGTGGGACTTGCCAATAACCTTTCGACAAGTCTAGTTTAGTAAAGAATTTAGCTTTAGAAAGTCTAATAAGTAGATCATCTAATAACGGCATAGGTTCAGCATCGAACTTCGTAACTTGATTTAATTTGCGATAATCAACGCAAAGACGTATGTTATTGTCTTTCTTTCGAACAATAACTATCGACGAAGAATAAGCTGAAGTGGATGGTTCAATTATTTGTAGTTGAATCATTTCATCCAATTCTTTCTCGACTTGTGCTTGAAAATGAATAGGTATTGGGTATGGTCTTACTCTGATCGGATTACGATCAGTAAGTATGATGTCATGTTCTATGACATCTGTGTGTCCAGGAATGTCGGTAAGGACATCCTGATATGATTGTAACGTAGAGGATACTTGACGTTGTTCCTCAAAAGACAAGTTAGAAGAGACTGTAACGTCTCTCCACGATTCCGTTGAAATAAGTGGAATCGTAGGAAGAGGTAAGTTCACGTCAGAAAAAATAGTTTCCTCATCCTGTATAACGGACAGGGATGAGATGTGACCATGTTGAACTGGAGAGTCGTCCGTCGCCTGGAAAATAGGCTGTAAATAGTCTGGACGTTCAATAAACTCTGTTAACATATTTATATGGAAGGTTTTATGCCTTCCATCCACATCGACAATATAGTCGACATCAGAAATTTTCGAGACTATAGTGTATGGACCCTTCCAAGAAATGAGAAGTCTATTCTCTCTTGAGGGCAGTAAGACATATGCTTTGTCTCCAGGACAAAGTTGACGTAGGCGTCTTTTCTTATTAGCAAATCGCCTAGCTTTTTCTTTCGCAAATTCGGAAGATGAAGTTGCTAACCTGCACGATTCGATAATCTTTTCTCTAAGAGCTATAACATATTCATATGACGATTGTGTATCATCGTCAATATTATCGGAAGTTATCAAATCGTGTAACAAGGACATTGGCCCGCGCGGTTGCGCGCCAAAGACAAGTTCGAAAGGAGAAAACCCTGTATGCTCGTTGGGAACCTCTCTATAGGCAAAGAGGACTGCAGGTAAAACCCTGTCCCAATCTTCAGGATGATCCTCCGTTATCTTGCCAAGTAAGTTCTTTAGTGTCCTGTTAAGACGTTCTACCAATCCATTGGACATTGGATGATAAATACTACTGAGAGACCTTTTAATGTCTAGCGTAGCCATTACCTGAGACATAACGTCCGAAATTAACTGAGTGCCGTGATCCGACAGTATTTCTCCGGGGAATCCCAGACGAGAAAATACGAGCCAAAGAGCATCAGCGATATCGACAGTTGATATGCTCTTCAGAGGAATAGCCTCTGGCCAACGCGTGCACATGTCCACGCAAGTGAGGATAAATTGGTGTCCTCTGGCTGACTTAATTTTGAACGGACCAATGATGTCTATAGCCATTTTCTGAAACGGCCGAATCGGAATATCTGCAGCCTGAATAGGAGCAGCATGTCTCGGACCCCTAGACTTGACCTCTTGACAAATTTTGCAAGATCGGCAATAAATTCGGATGTCTTTATTCACGAATGGCCAAAAGAATGACGCAAGGACTCTAGTTTTAGTTCTGGAAAAACCCATGTGTCCCGCACACTGAGAATCGTGTGCATGCCGAAGAATTAAGGCTCTCATACACTTAGGCACAAGAATTTGCGAGTGCATAGACTTGTCCGAGTGTTGTACCATTCGTACCAATATACCATTCTTCATAGTGATATACGATTTGTGATTCGTATTTTGATTGGGATCCCCTTTCTTTGCAAGAAGGAAGTATTTCTTCAAAGAAGGATCCTCTTCTTGACGTTTAACAAACGAGTCATGGGAAATCACCAAGTGCTCGTCTTGGCTATCAACTTCATTACTATTATCAGATGAAGTTGGGGGATTAAGAGCTTGAGCTCTTGTCACCACTGCATTGACCGTTTGAATGTTTTTTTCTTCCCAACTAGAAATTTGTTGCGGGGTGCATTCCTTAACCCCATGAATACGACCGATTATAAGATCCGCAATAGGATTAGGAAGAAGACATGCATGGACATCTCCTGTGAAGAAAGGAGTGTCAATCCTAATAATAGCAGTAGGATAGCTTTCCATAGTACCACCAAATGTAACACATTTGATTGTTTTTCCCGTGGCACAGCAAGGATCTATCAGAGACTCCTTAACCCCGACGGTAGTACATCCCGAATCGAAAAGTACTGAGACTAGCCTATCATTTATTAGACCTTTATGTAAGATGAGAGATCCTCTCCCATCATGCGCAACTGTAGCAGGTAGAGCAGGAAGAGGGTGACCACAACTTAGCGTAGATACAGTTGATGAGTCAAACAATGTTAAGCATTGGGGGCATTCAGTTGCTCTCCCAAAATCGAAAGCACAACCAGTGATAGCCCTAGAGTTACCACTATCATTTACTGTATTACAGACTCCATCAAACTCTTGTTGCGCAGAGTTTGCCTGTTGGTAAGGTCTTTTTTTGTTAAACCTAGGTCTACCTCGATTATCATTTCCCCTGTAATTATTTATCGACTATCATTTCCCCTGTAATTGTTATCATATTGCCTATTGTAATCATCATTCCGGTTTGAATCCCGGTTTCTAAATTCACCATCGTCATAATCTTGACGTCGAGAATGATTACCTCGAAAATTTGAATAGTTATTATTTGGATAGCCTTTACGAAAGTGTCTCAAATTATTACCACTAAAATTACGAGAACTACCATCTTGTCTCCACTGCATAGACGAAGAACCATCATGTGTTGGATTACTCCGCTTCTGAGTGTAATTTTGATTACTTCCCCTATTCCAATTTTGTTGAGCACCCTGAAATTTTTTTCTGAAATTAGGGCCATATGGTGTTGCCGAAGCAGCTGGCAACCCTTCTTTCACTTTAGAATTGCTAACTGTAGCATGGGGATGTGCTGTGGCATACTGACAACAGTATTCCTCCATTTCTTTTAAGTTTTTAGGCTTACGCTCATGAAGGAATGCAAGAAAAGAATCATTAACAGATGACAAAACCTTATCTCGCAATAATAAGTCCATTAGACCTTCATATGTTTTCTCAATCTGAGACAACTCAACCCATCGTGTAAATGTACGACGTATCTTTGTAACAAAATCAGAGAAATCTACTCCATTTTCTGGCAACATTGTCCTAAAACGAAGACGATAGTCTTCTTGTTTTAATTGGTATTTCTTTAGTAATGCTGCCCTGACAACATCATAATTAGTCCTCTCATGTTCGTCTATTGTCATAAGAGTAGTCACTGTGTCACCTGTAAAAAATGGCATCAGTTGTTCAACATATTTTTCCTTTTTTTATGTTATGCGTATCGCACAAAAATTGGAATCTATCTAGATAATCTGCTACGTCATCCTTTAAAGGATTGAAATGAGGCAATTTAATCCTACTAACAAACTCCTTTGTCGTACTCGAAGTTGTTTGCTGAGCACCCGTACTCGCCAATTTCAATTTCTCTAACTCCAAAATTGCGAGTTTTTCATCAAGTTCCATCTTCTGTTTTCTTTCCTCATGTTCCATTTTTCTAATTTCAGCCTCAGCAGCAGCTTGAAGTTTTTTTTTCCTCTGCAGCAGCTTGAAGTTTTTTTTTCCTCCTCTGCAGCAGCTTGAAGTTTTTTGTCTTCCATTTCCATCTGGAATTTTCTTTCATCAGCTGCAGCTTGAGCTTTCCTCTCCTCAGCAGCAGCTTGAGCTTTTCTCTCCTCAGCCTCTCTTTGATACCTTCTTTCTTCAAGTTCTAATCTTCTATTCTCAGCTTCTAGCTTCTTTAGTTCAGCTTCTGCTTTCAATTTAATTTCCTCTTTTTGTTTCTTTTCTTCTGACTTTAATGCAATGGCGAATTGAGCAGATGAATATTCTTCCAATTCTTTACCAGACTTACCAAGGGTCAACCCTTGCTGGATGAAGAAATCCAATGTAGACATTCTGTCTAATGAGATCAGAAACCTGAAAAAAAATTAAATAAATTACCTTATCCCACTTCAATGGGAGACAAGTCTGAAATGCTAGACTTGTATACTCACTTCACTTTATTTTACTGTCTCAATCTTTGTAGATAACAAGTCTTTTATCAAAGAACTTGTATAAATATCTTATATAATATTATTTAACAAACTCTATATGAAGAGTCTACCTTATCAATAATATCAAAACATGACCAAGTATGTGTATGTAGACTGTGCATGACAGTAATGTAGTACAACCAAAAAAAAAAATACAAAGACAAAAATACAAAACAATACAAATGGCAACACTGTTTTAACCAAAAATGTGTAGAGAAATACACAAGAAAGGAGAGACCTACAGAATACAAACAAAACAAATCGACAATCAAAACTGAAAAACAGACAAAATATTACAAAAACAACGTTAAGTACAATTACATCACAGCTAACATCAATAGCGACCAATTGTCACTAGCAAATTTCCAAATTAAGAAAATTTGCACCTACAGACCGCTTACAGTAAGCCTCGATCAAGTGGCATATTTACCGTAAGACCCACCAACCGAAAAACCCGCAGAAAAATACACAAAACAGTAGAAGTGACATAAACATATAGCAATCAATTTCAATGTGTTGCAGAACAAGTTCAGTCACAGCTGAAACTAAAATAAATTTCTTGCTCCTTGCGAACACAGAAACGAAATGTCAAACGCGCACTGAACGTCAAATCCACTGTAACATAAAGTGGTATTCACGAACCAAAGTTACTATGACCTTCTCAAATTAGGGCTTGCACATTGAATGTTTACAATTTCACGTACTGTTTACAGACACTTGACCTCCACAATGTAGCTTGAATGCTCTGACCTAGAAAAGTCTGTTGTTGAATGAAACGTGTAACAACCCGCAGTACTGTTTACAATAGGAACCCGCCTTCTATGCAGTTATGGTCCACGTAGCAAATGCCTAGTAGTTCACTTCAGTACTTGTCTTGTTATGCTTTATGTAGCATTATAATATAAATGCTCGTACTGTTTATTTGTGTCAACCGTTGATGACCTATATCTGTCCTGTTGTAGCCAAAACTTGCAAGTGTAGAATTAGCGTTGTGTGTTACGGCTGTCCCGTGTGTAGCTTAGACCCACAGATCAGAAGTGTAATGTGTACTTGTCCTTCTTGTAACTTTCTCGACAAAACTGGAGACATCATACATGTAACAGCCAACCAGGAATGTAAATTTCTGAATCCATAAATGTCAACAATAATGTCAAATGCTCGCTCTGTTCTTTTTAAACCCACAGATCTGGTCCATCAGAAATGTAAGTTTCTAGGCCACATTGGCGACAAGAAATGTATCATAAGAGCCCACGTAACTGGTCCACCAGAAATGTAACTGTCTTTTTTTTCTTGTTGAGGTGATCACTGGCCCAAGACAGTTTACATGTTGTTAGATGTGTAGTGCGAGCGTATGATGAGTTGAGTGTGGGTGCGAATGAAGACGCGAATGTGTTTAGGCTCGTATAGATGTAGATCCTGCAACCCATACTCTCACATGCAGTAATCAAGGATGCTTTGACACTGCAGGCATGTTTCAAGACATTTATTGACGGGAACACACATAATATCAACAGGAACAGTCAGTGTAACAAGGTCATGCTGACCTGACATCGATAGGTATACATTTGGCATTCAAAAAGGTAAACATCAGAATAGACGTGCATGGTCAATAGCAAAGTTCTTCAATAATGACAGTTCGTAGCGTCGCCCTTGGCGTCTCTGACTAAACGCGTCAGATGCCTTAGTTACCTTGACACACAGGTGCAACTTGGCACTCCCGCCAATTGCACATATCAGGCTGTAGTATAATAGCCGGAAGCACAGGCCTCGTCCTAACGTCGGCCGTGTACTTCTGTTAAATAGGTTATCACCAACCCTGCAGTAATACTTATTGTAGATAGAAGTTCCGCCAATCTGCGGCTCCCACAATATATCTTCGTCACTGGATTTCTGGACAATATAAGACTAACAGTCTTGGATGGCTACCTCGAGCACAAATATATAAGTTCTGAAATGGCGGATCAGTGAGCTGCTGTTCACCCTAGGTAATCCTTTACATGTTCTGCCACCGAAAAGCGTAATAATGCATAAAGGTCGGTATTACCTGGTAAATGAATCCTCAGAACTACACAAGGAATTCTGTCGTCATCCCGACGCACAGAGATTCACTGGGGAAAACTGCCATAGCAGTTACTTCGAAGATTCTCCCCGAAAAAACAATGGACTCTTGGTCCCTTCAGAAAAACAGGACCTCCCGGCTTCCCGGAAGTATATCTCACTCCCGCTTAAAAAAACCTTCCCATAGGCCCACGCCGAACTGTCAACCTCTGACCCTAAAGGTCAAACACAATGAATGAATAAACAAGGGAAGACAACCCCTAATCAACCTGACATCGCAGGTAAAGACACAATTATACTTATGATACAAACATAAGCAAATAACTTGACAGATGACTCCGTCGAAAATGACAGCAACAGTACAATTGCCGATATGCCAAACTGGCAATCATATCTTCTGTCCAATCGTTGTATATACGGCAAATCAAAATTATCGAAAACTAAAAAAAAAAAAAAAAACTAAAAGAGAAATACACAATAAATAATTATTTTTAAAAAAAACACCAAAAAAAAAAAAAAAAATACCAGAAACAGGTGAAGGGGTGTGAAGGCCTAGGATCTTTAGTCTGCTATTTAATCATTTTTGAAAATAAAATATCCCGTTCAGCCCTTGATGGGTTATAATTAGGTCATATGGTGTACTAATTCAGGAAAATAAAGTCAGATCTAGATTACATCTCACAGGGGGTCCGCGAAGGCTTGAAGAAATGTTATGAGCTTTTACAGTTAAAATAGAAAGAAATTAAATGAATGAATGAAAGAAAGTGCAATTCGAAAGAAATCTAAAAGGAAACGAAGAACGAAATCTTAATTTCTCTCGCTTGTTTGTGTAAAACTTGGCTTTTCTAACCTACCGCCTGCATTAAAAACAAACGAAAGTAAAAATCGGTTATGAAAATAACTGATAGCAAAAAAATTACTCAGCACTTGATACTTCTGCACGCGGTGAGAACATGCAAGTGAATGACGCTGAGTGGCTGAGAGAAAGCACGTGACATTTCTTGCTACCGCGCATACAGCCAGAAGCCGCCTTCGTAGCTGCACCGAACTCTAGTGTTGTCCACGTTGTGCCACCACATTCTCGGAACGTCTATTGCTTCCCAGAATTCTCTAGCTGTGTCGAGAATGTTCTCGAAGAAATTCATGTATAAAAGGAAGACCGTGTTCGCGGGAAGAGAGAGTCGGAGTCAGTCAAAATGATCGTGTTTCTTCTTCGATTTCTGCGAATAAAAGCGTTTGGTTATTGTCGGGTAAAGTGACCTTTCGATGTTATCGCGGTGAATTTCGTAACAATACATTTTGGCTGAGCCTCAGGATGGATCGCTGGCTGAATTTGAAACGTAAAAGTACTGATGATGTTGATGAGGGTGCATCCTGTTCAAAGCAAAATGAAGCTTCTTCCAGTCATCTTAAAAAGTGCCGCCGTTATAGCAAGGAATATCTGTCGATTGGCTTCACGTGTACAGGCCCAGAAGACAAGCAACTACCACAGTGTGTGTTATGTTACGATATATTGTCCAACGAGGCCATGAAACCGTCAAAATTGCGAAGACATCTCGATACTAAACATAAAGAACATGCCACAAAGAGCATCGATTTTTTCAAAAGTAAGGAGCAGGAGCTTCGGGAAAGTAAGAAAACGGTAAAAAACAAAAGACTGCAACTGGTTGTAACAATGAAAATGCAGTGAGGGCCTCATTTGAAGTTTCTCAACTAATAGCAAAAACCGGAAAACCGCACACAATAGCTGAAGAACTTATATTACCTGCTGCAAAAATCATGGTTTCTGCATTGATCAACGAGAAAGCTGCCAAGGACCTTTCCTTAATACCTTTGTCAAATGACACAGTTAAGAAGCGAATCGACGGTTTGTCAGCCAATATCAAGGAACAGTTATTAGAAAGAATTCGCATGTCCCCCTATTTTGCTCTGCAACTGGACGAAAGCACAGACATAACAAACAAAGCGACCTTATTGTGCTACGTTAGATATGAGCACGAGAGAAATATTTTCGAAGACTTACTGTTCATCTCCTCGTTGGTACACACTACAGCTGAAGAAGTATTTAACAGCTTAAACGAGTTTATAACATCTCATGACATGGATTGGTTGAAATGCGTTGGAATTAGCACAGACGGGGCACGAGCAATGTCTGGAAAGCTTACTGGACTTGTAGCACGGATTAAGGAAATCATACCGTCGGTGACTTGGTACCATTGCTGCATACATAGGGAAGCTCTAGTTGCTAAGAAGATACCAGAAAAACTAAAACAGACCTTAAATGAATCAGTCAAAATTGTCAATTTTATAAAAAGCAAATCACTGAATTCAAGACTTTTTGAGCAGCTTTGCAAAGATATGGACAGTGAACACCATCAACTTTTGCTACACTGTGAAGTTCGTTGGCTATCACGAGGTAAAGTTTTGTCTCGTTTTTGGGAATTGAGAGACGAGATAAGATTATTCCTCATGGAGCAGCAATTTCACCTCAGCGATCGTTTGACAGATTTTTCCTGGTTAGTAAAATTAGCATATCTGTCAGATATCTTCACCCATTTAATTAAATATGCTCAACTTAAATCTTCAAAGAGAAAAAGTTAGTTATTCAAGTTGAAGACAAGATCGAAGCAATGATGAAAAAGTTGGAATTGTGGCATCATCGCCTATCGAACCGAAACTATGAGACATTTCCAAACCTCACAAATTTTCTTGGTTCCACCGATGAAGAGTTGTCTGAGGAGGACACATCACTTATCGCACGACATTTGAAAGATTTGCAGCATAGTTTCCGTGAATATTTTCCTGTTCCTGATGCAAGCAAAAACTGGATTAGAGATCCATTTTCAGTTAATGTGTATGAACTAGAGGGGCTCACAGCAGCAGAGGAAGACAAGCTCATAGAAATATCCACGGATGGTGCTCTGAAATTGCAGTTCAAGGAACAGTCCCTTCCAAATTTCTGGGCTCACTTACAAGCAGATTTTCCGGAACTATCGAAGAGGGCTATGAAAGTATTGATGCCTTTCGTAACGACATACTTGTGTGAAAAATCATTCTCTGCTCTCGTTTATCTTAAAAATAAGTATAGAAACCGTTTGAAAAACGTAGTCAGAACTCAGAATACAAGTTTCAGCTATTAAGCCCGATATAACAAGGCTTGTAAGTGAAATGCAGCACCAGCCTTCTCATTAATTAATTAATTAAAATTAACAAGTAATATTAGGCCATGGTTCGGTGTTCAGGTATTATTATTATTATTTTAAATTTGTATGGAATCATTCCAATAAAAATATTATAATAGGAGTGTGTGCATTTTTACAAATTTTATGATTCTGATGCACTTTAGGGTTTTAAATCCTTAAGTCTCCGCGGCAACAAAAATATTTTAAAGGAGGTCCTTAAAGAAAAGGTTAAGACCGCTGCTCAACTTTAAGGTTCTTCTATAAAATAGCTCATTCTAGTTGCAGTCTTCATTCGACACTCCTCTCTGTGATGTCACATGTTTGTTAACCGGTCATCCTAGCTTGCGGCGAGCAACTGAGATAAGATAGTCGCTGGCGTGTTTAGATTGAACCGCTGATAAGATGACTCGTTTGGTAACCCAGCTGGACAAACACGGAGTTTTTGCGTACTCATACGACAGATAACGAGATTACTGTCTGTGTGACACATGTGGGCAGACAAAGGTGACATAATCGCTTCCGGGACGACTTATGACAACATTACTTTCTAATAAAGTAATAAGCATTACAGCTTACACATGTTGTCATGTGAGTTCCCCATCTGTCTGTAAGTTTGTACACAAGGGCATCGGACATCATATTACCATATATGGGAGAGTTGACCTCAAAATTATCCGATGTCGGAATATTTTTGAAATCATCACACCCTATCCGCATGATGTGAAATGATTGGATCTTTCTGATTAGATTCATAACAACAATGCTTGGGAAGATAGGAATATAGTCTGACCATTTTCGCAGTTTTATTTCACTGTGATTTTCACACTCGCCAAGACAACATCAGGCCTCGCCAGAGGGAGGACTAGATTCATAATTCCTTTTTTTAACCGGATCTTTTATTGGAGAACCAAATAAGATTTACAAAGCACAGGAAATCTCTGCATTTTAATAAGGAACACTGGGACTAGGAAACTGAAGAAACACACGGAGTCAGAGAGGGAATCTATTTTCAAATTAAAGACACACCAGACACGTGTAAGAGACCGACTCGTCTGTTTTATTCATCTGAGCAACAATTCTGTAGCCAAGATTAGCGTAAGTTGTGATTTACGTTTCATATTTTATTACTAACATGTGAACTAACATATATATGTATATATTACCATGTGAAGTTTAATGTGGGAAACTCGCTATTGGATGTCAAAGTCATTTGAGGCTGGCAACCTCAGAGTATAGAATGATGATTCATGAACTACCACTGCACGGGCTGGTGATTGCTTTATTGATAGTTTCGTAAAGAGAACTAAAAGCATAAAGTAGTTCCAGGTTCCATGTGGAGCAGGGAGGGAAAGATGAAACAAATGATGTACATTCTAATTATAATACTTACATTTTCAAAGCAGTGTAAATGTCCCTATAAACAAGGTCACTTTAAAATTAATGTAAGTTTTCAAGCTTAAACCAGTGTAAATGTCTATGTGAAAATATTCATTTTAAAGTAACGGAAGTTTCAAACTTTTCAATCAGTGTAAAACATAAATGAAAACATATTCAATTTATATTGTGAACACTTTTCAATCAGTGGAGATGTATATGTAAACAGACTATCTGTATTGTTAACCTTTTCATTTAAATATAAAGTAACTATGAAAGCTATTCTATTTAAATGTAAAAAAAGTTTTATCCCGAGGGATTAAATTTAATTCTCATCGAGGGTAAAGTCTGAGTAATTGGGATGGTGGTATGGGAAGATAGGAACACATAACTATGGCGTGGAAAACGCCATTCTCAGAAAAACGTTTCGTTTTATTCTTTACCATAGTTAATAGTGGTACCAGCAGAAAGTACTATCTCTGGAACAAGAATGGAACCGTGGCCTAAGCTTTACGACGAAGGACGCACGTGGTAGACTCTCCTTGAAGTTTCTGGGAAACGAGCTACCCCCAACAACCTTGATCAGAGACGAGCACGAGCAGAGTGAAAAGAACCAACCCATAAGAAGGAGCAGAACCGTCATTGGCAGCTAAGTTCAAATATATGCTGCCACTTGAACTTCTTGTAATATCTCACATTCCCTAAAGGCTGTGAGGATAACTTTTCTTGATCCATAACTATTCAAATTATTTCCAACTGTTAAAACGTAAAGTGATTATTAAATTTTTTTATTTGTAATGTTACAAATTTAACTTCGATTTAATCATTTTAAAGTTACTGCATGTTTGTCTCAGTCAAATTACTACACACACTCTAAACAGAGCTATACTAGAATAATAGAATTCCACTGAGTAAATCAGGGGTGGGGGCTCAAACGAGCTGAAAGTAATGTGCTTAAATCCTTCACAAAAGCGTTGGCAGATTACAGAATTAACGTGCTCAGCAACAGCCAGCATTGTTTTCGCTTATCTGAATATCTTGTGAAGACTCCCATGTGATAGACGCTTTACTACTCTTCTATCTACATTTCTGCCAAGAGTAATCTTGTGTAAAGATAGACTCCATTGAAGCCTATAATAGATACACTTGAGTTTTGGCCACTGTTGGACTACTACTGCAAAGCAGGGGAGGCAATACCGTTTTACTGACACGTTCTTGTTGGGGCCTTGAACAGTTTATATGCTTGTCTGCCCTTCAGACTTCCATTCCACTATACTATCTAATCAACTCTCATCTGTCATGTAGTGTTCTTATAAAATATATTTAAACAAAATACATTTAATCAACTTTTTTTTTTTTAATTAATGAAGAAAAATATCCGGTTCAACCTCTGATGGGTTATAATTAGGATATATATTATTTTCAATTCCAAATAATATGAAAAAATGCCGATATGAGAAAGTGGCATCACATTTGTCAAATCGTTGTAAATAGGGATAATCATAATTATGATTATACGTGAAATAAAACAAATGAATAAATATTAAAAAACTAAAAGATAAACGAACAAAATCGAGAAGAAACTCTGAACAAGAATAATATTAAAAGCCTGGTGGTTCTAGTTATATGGGCCCTTTACCCTACCTGCCATTTACCCCACCTATTACGATATACAGTAGAACTCCATTTATCCGAACCCCAATTATCCGAACATCCAATTATCCGAACACTTTTTCCAGAAAAAAAAAAAATCAGATGCCACAGTCACGTTAGACTAAAATTCTGAATCTTTTGATGCGGCAAACTTCAAATGTGTGCGAACAATTTGTAGAGAATGGGATGGCTAATGGTCGGTCGCTTACGTACAGGAAGTCAGTTAGATCATAAAGTCAGTTAATATCTGGTTTAAAAATACAGTGTACGTGTGCGTTCTAGGTAGAACACTGGCTAAACAGACAGTTCAACTGAAAATAATTGTGTCTGCTACTACAGCAGAATAATTTTGGCGTACAAGTATTTTTCTGTGCGATATGGCATCTTCCAGTAGGCCTAAAGCATATAAAAGGAACCGCAATGTTTTGTCAATTGAAACGAAAACAGAATTTATCAAGAGACTAGGACAAGGTGAAACTGTGTCTTCACTTGCGAGGATTTTCAATGTTGGGAAAGCTACCGTCTCTGACATTAAAAGTAACAAGGATAAAATTATGAGTTTTGCATCGAAATTTGATAGTGAAAATGGGTCGAAGAAACGTAAAACCATGAGAAATGCGAAAGATGTGAAATTGGAAGAGGCTTTGTATATATGGTTTGTGCAAAGAAGAAGCAAAGGGGAACCTATCTCTGGTTCTCTGTTGTGTGAAAAGGCACTTCAGTTCAACAATCAACTTGACGGTCCTCCTGACTTTAAGGCTAGCCAGGAATGGTTAAGAAACTTTAAATCTCGTCATGGCATACGAGAATTGGAGATTCAAGGGGAATCTTTATCTAGCGATGCAACTGCCGCTAAAAATTTTATAGAAACATTCTTGGCTTTTTTGGAAGAAGAAGGTTATTCACTCGAGGATGTGTATAATGCCGATGAGACTGGCTTATACTGGAAATCATTGCCTCAAAAATCACTTGCATCTCAGCGCGAAGCAGCTGCCCCTGGGTTTAAAAAGTGCAAAGAGAGAGTAACAATTTTGGTAGCCGCGAATGCCAGTGGAAGTCATCGTTTACCGGTGCTAATGATCGGCAAAGCCAAAAAACCACGTTGTTTAAAGAATGTGACATGTCTCCCATTGTGTTACAAAGCACAGAAGAGTGCTTGGATGAATAGTGAAATATTTCTTGATTGGTATACAAATCAGTTCATCCCAAATGTGAAGAGGTTGGGAGAACAAGAAAAGAAAACTGGAAAAGTAATTCTTCTACTGGACAATGCACCATCTCATCCAGAGACGGATACATTGAATGCAGTTGATGCAAATTTTAAAGTAAATTTTTCTGCCTCCCAATGTAACAGCACTGATTCAACCAATGGATCAGGGTGTTATAGCAAAGCTTAAAAAGATGTACAAGAAGGAAGTCCTGCGTCGTTTATTGTTGGCTGAAGATGAAGAAAGTGTGGTGGCGTTTTCCAAAAAGCTTAATCTCAAAGACTGCTGCTATATGTTAGCTGATGCTTGGACCACCCTGTCACAAGATAATCTCAACAAGGCTTGGAGTAGATTGCTTGGGAAAAAAGGAGGAAATGAAACTACTGCAGTGGACACAAATGATGATTGTATAAATGAAGTTGTGGAACTGTTTCAAGCAATGCCCGGATTTTCGGACTGTGACAAAGATGATGCACACATGTGGCTAGAAGATGATAATGATTCTGGTTTTCAGTTTTTGAATGACGAAGAAATTTTGTCTTTTGTGCAAGAAGAAAACCAAATACATGTAGTGACCGATGATGAAGACACCTCAGAAGTACATGATGTACTTGTAGATTATGAAGAAAAACCAAAACGTCGACCAAGTCCTGAAGAGGCCTTTATAGCACTAGAAACTGCGATGGCTTGGTACGAGCAAGAAGATGACAGCTGTCCTACACAGCTTCTGCTGTTGAAGAGAATTCGGGACTTAGCAGCCAAAAGGAGACTATCCAGTTTGGTGCAAAAGAGGATTCCTCATTATTTTAAATAGTGGGCTACATCTGTGCAAGTACATATATACGTAAGTTGCGCCTGGTTTTGAATCGTTTGTAATGTTATTTTGAAAACATTTCTCTTTCTTAACAAAAATAATTAATACAAGAAGTACATGCACTGCAGTGTAATAAAAGATTTTGGTGATACAGTGATCTAATACAGTGTGGGTATTATTATTACAGTACAAGTAAATATGTTTTATAGTGTATTTTCCATGTGATGGTTAATTATTTTTAGAAATATGTGTACATGTACTCGATACATTATGTAATCCAATTATCCGAACATTTGATTATCCGAACGATGCTCGGTCCCATGGGGTTCGGATAAATGGAGTTCTACTGTATTAACTTTTGTTCTTGTTAAATAATGTTTAACTATGTTTTGTAGTTCCCTAGGTCTGTCTATACCTATGCTCCATACCTATCGAAAAGAAGAATAGTTATGATGTAACTTGAATAGCCCTGAGACCGAACATTATGTTAGTTCTGTCTTGGGAGGGGCTGGTTGTATTGTAACTGCATTAATTAAAATAAACACGCGGTCACAGATGTTGTCCCACCAATAATATGACATTGCGTCATCCAAGCATATTTTTTTTTAAAATATGTGGATGTCGACAAATGTTTGCGTGCTCTAGCAACACAGTTGTGCTTCTTAGTGCTTAGAGATTAAAATGACACATTCAAAACCACAAGATCTTTACAAAGAACTGCATATGACAAACAGGTACGATTAGCGGACAAGGAGCTGTTGAGAATCCGGGACTTACAAATGATCTGTAAGGTTTACGAACATGTACAAGCATAGAACATTTACAAGCACCCCAATAAGGTCTGTCTAAAGGTAATTAACTTGTGCATACAGTGCCTAGAATTGATGTAGCGTAGAACTCCAGTATCTAGAACGGGTACTTTGTATAACTAGAAAAGATAAGCATTTTATAACTAAAATAGTAACGACTACATAATAGCTGCAAATAAACAAGTAAATACATAAATAATAATACACATAATAGCTTAAGCTTTAAGATAACTTTTTTTTTTTTTAAATTTAATTATGAAAAATATCCCGTCAACCTCTGATGGGTTATAGTTAGGATATATATTGTTGTCAATTCCAAATAATATGAGCGACTGCCAATACGGGAAAGTGGCATCACACCTGTCAAATCATTGTAAATAGGGCAAATCGTAATTACCAATTATGCTTGTATATTTAAAAAAAAAAAATCAAAACAAACAAAAAACGAGATAATACCTAACAAAACCAAAACAAAACTTCAAACCAAAGTAATATTAAGGCGGAGGGGGTCTAAAGACCTGGTGTTTCCAGTTCATCATCATCTCAGCCCGTAACCCGTCATGGGTCGTAGGGGTGCCATGGTGGAAGCATCAGCAGACAGGGTCCTCCACTGCTTTAGGGCCTATATAATTGACTAATAGACATTTAATTGACTTTCACTGTTAAAAGTCATATGAATTGTAAGAACAGCATCAGACCTTCACCTTCCCAATTACTATATATTAACTTTTGTTCTTGTTAATACTGTTTGACTATATTATGCAGTTCCCTAGGTCTGTCTATTCTCAGCACCTCTTCTGTATTTCTAGGTAAATTTTATGCCTGCAAATAATCTAATATTGGGATTCTCATTTGTTCATACCTCTTACATTTTTACAAGAAATGCTCTATATGATAACTGGTCTAATACATAAATTGTACAGGAGGTGTGATGTCACTTTCACATATCGGCATTTGAACATATTATTTGAACTTGAAAACACTATATATACTAATTATAACCATTCCGATGTTGAACAGGATATTTTTCATCATCAGGTAAAAAAAAAACAATAAGAAAATAATTGTTTGATTATATAATTATAAGAAATAGTGTCACAGACCATTCTGCCCAGCTATAAATAGGTACCCAACTCTGCTGTTGAGTTGGGGAAGGTAAAGACAGCAAAAAAGGAAACTGATCACCACATCTCATAAAAAAAGCTAGATCTAGTATGGTGAAATCTCTAACACTTCACTCCCGGCAGTTTCTGCTGTGAGATTATCTTTACCCTTTCACTTCTGTGAATATTAGGGGGATAAAAGCATGCTATTAACAAAAAATATATATATATAAAATTATGCAAATACACATGAAAAATGAACAGCCAACACAACAAAACTGAGCATTCTATAGAAATTTATGAATAAGAAATTTTTTTTTTTTTTTTTAAATTATGAAGAAAAATATCACGTTCAACCTAAGATGGATTATAATTAGGACGTAAAGTATCTCTAATTCCAGAGAATTTTTTCAATTACCGATACCTGATCATGGTATCAAATATCATCACCAACATCATCATCACCACCATCATAGCCATCACCATCATCATCATTGCCATCACCATCATCATCATTGCCATCACCACCATCATCAACACCAACATTGCCATCATCATCATCATCATAACCAACATCATCACCAACATCATCATCACCACCACCATCAACATCACCATCATCATCTAAATCAGCATCACTGTGATCATCACCATCATAATCATCACCACCACCATCATCATCACCATCATAATCACCACCACTACCATCACCATCATAATCATCACCACTACCATCATCATCACCATCATTACCATTACCACTACCACCATCATCATCATCATCATCTTTCAGCTACCTGTGGACTTCAACAAACACATTACAAGCTCTCTTGTCCTGTGTCATCCATTTAAGATCTTCACATGTCTGTATTCCTTTCATGCCTGTCTCCACTTCTATTCTCTGTAAGAAGATTCCAGAACAGCGACAGTGCCATCACAACCTCGCATTTGTCGCCTGTTACCACATACCTGAGGAAGTAGTAGTCTTACTTCTGCCTTTCTTCCACTTACATAAACCCATCCATCCTTCCTTCCTTAGCTTGCCTTCATTTCCCATCCATCTCATCCTATCCATCCACCCATCCATCCATCCATCTATCCATCCTTCCTTCCTTCCTTTATTTCCCTTCATTTCTCATCAATCAATCCTTCCTTCCTTGCTTTCCCTTCATTTCCCTTCCCATTATATCCATCCATCCTTCCTTTCCCTTCAATTCCCATCCCATCCATTCATCAATCCATCCTTACCTTTCTTTCATTTTCTTTCCCATCCATCCATCCATCCATCCATCCATCCTTCCTTTCTCCCGCCCTCTTCATTTCCATCCCATCCCATCCATCCATCTTATTTTGTCTATCTTTTTGTTTGTAACTGTGTCTGTCAGCCCATCTGTGAATCCTTTGTCTAGCTACCTACTACCCTGACTTATATAAACTGTTCTAAAGTCATGTACTATCTGTAGAATATCCAGCAAGACTACAAACTAAAACTCATAAAAAATGATGTACCTCCAGTATATCTACTCCAATAATGTTCTTTATTGTACCTCTCACGACCACATCTAATTCAATCATGTCCTCCACCATACCTGTCACCTCTAGCATATCTACTCCAATCAGGTCCTCCACCATACCTCTCACCCCCATCACATCTACACCAATCATGTCTTCCGCCATAACTCTCACCTCCAGCACATCTACTCCAGTCATGACCTCAGTTGTACCACTCATCTCCAGTACATCCACTCCAATCATGTCCTCCATTGTCCCTCTTACCTCCAGCACATCTACTCCAGTTATGTCCTCATCTGTAACTCCCCCCTCCGGCATATATACTCCAATCATGTCATCAACTCTCACCCCAGTATATCTACTTCATTCATGTTCTCTCATCTCCAGCACATCTACTACAAACATGTCCTCCATTATACCTCTCACTCCCAGCACATCTACGCCAAACAATGTCCCCCACTATACCTCTCACCTCCAGCACATCGACTCCAATCATGATGTTACCCACACACACATGCACACAAATTCTTTCTTTTTTCTTCTTTATTAAAAATTGAGACCAAAGGAAACAATACAAAATAACTAGTGTCCCCTGTTTCTGTAGGGACATACAGACTTTCACAAATATAGATTAGTTTAACATTAAAAGGGAGCCGCGGTATCATAGTGGTTAGTGCACTGGCTTCCTAGCTCAGTGGTCTATGGTTCGATCCCCAGATGATGTGGGATTTTTTTAGGCCGCAAACGGCTCCTGGGTCGACCCAGCCCCAATTGGGTACCAGAGCAACTTCTGGGAAGGTTAAGGCGGCCGGCGTGATGCTGACCACATCACCCCTAGTGTGCTTTTTGTTAAACCTTTTTTGTGCCATGGACCCCTTTGATTGTCCAGTGAAGGCCAAGGAACCCTTCTTGGAAAAAAAATGTAATAAAAGCTTAATTTAAAAAAAACTCTATATTTTAAATTTTTGGTTATGTACACTGACACGATAGAATCCATTCATGAAGGTCTGTGAACCACAGGTTAATAAACCCTGCTTTAACAGAAGCCCATAGAAATACATTGTTTTTATAATTACATTAACATAACATTAGCTTAAATGAAGCCCATAGAGATATGCTGTTTTTATAATGACATAAACATAACATTACCTTTAAATGAAGCCCATAAAATATGTTGTTTTTATAATTACATTAATATAGGAATAGCTTTAAAAGAAGCCCAAAGAAATACATTGCCAGGCTTTATAAACATTTTCTTCAAATACAACTTATAAAACATATATTGTAAAGACTATTATAAAAGTATCATTTAGAGAAATCTTTGGAAGTCCCTTTAAAAATGATTTCACACAGAGTATTTTTTTTTTTTTAAAAGGGAGAGCTACAGTAACCTGGCCCAACAATGTCAACATCACAGCAGACCCGAAATAGCCTTACGGAGGGTCGACCAATTCTTGATAAGGAGCTAGGACTAGATGATGGAATTGCTGACTACAGATACAAAAGGAGAAGAAGGTGTGAGTTGTCGCGAATTTGTCTTTTGTTTTAGTTAGATTTGTTTTGATTGATGTTCAGAGAATGAATACCACAATGTTAGATCATTGTATATGTGATTTATCATGGCTATCTATATTAACTTACTTACTTAGTCGTTCCTCTTCTACCATGAAATGTAGAGGTATGGAAGAGAGCATTTGTCTTTTATTTTAGTTAGAATTGTTTTGATTGATGGTCAGAGAATTAATACCACAATGTTAGATCATTGTATATGTGATTTATCATGGCTATCTATATTAACTTACTTACTTAGTCGTTCCTCTTCTTCCATGAAATGTAGAGGTATGGAAGAGAGCGTGCCGTACCATCCTATCAGCTGTCTTCCTCCTGGCCTGGTTCCATACTAGTCCTCGGCCCTTCAGAGATTGTCTACTGTTGTCCTCCCAGCGGATTGTGGGTCATCCTGGAAGTCTGGATCCCTGGCCCTTAGTTTCCCATACTTGTCATGGTAGCCGATCTTCTCTTATTCTGCAGTCATGGCCGAACCATCTGAGTTGGAACTGTTCTACTTGGGTCTAGAGGGGTTGGGTTTTTAGGCCATGATGAATCGTCTGGTTGCGGACTATATTAACATGCCCTGTATAGATCCCATGGGTCTCTGGGGAGACAAAGAAATAATTGGACCACTGCTCCCTCATGCATGTCGTACAAGGTGACAAATGTGTGGTCATGCATGTCGTACAAGGTGACAAATGTGTGGTCATGCATGTCGTACAAGGTGACAAATTTTAGGTCATGCATGTCGTACAAGGTGACAAATTTTAGGTCGTGCATGTCGTACAAGGTGACAAATTTGTGGTCATGCATGTCGTACAAGGTGACAAATTTGTGGTCATGCATGTCATACAAGGTGACAAATTTTAGGTCGTGCATGCGGCTGGCAATCTCAGTATGCAGAACAGATTGCTACACGAACCATGGCTGCAAGAGCATGTGAGTGCTTGGTGCAGGATTCTTGCAAAGGAACCAGCTGCTATGGTGACTCCATGATCCATATGGAGCGAAGAGGAGAATGATGATCTATACTAACTCTTTCTACTCCGTGAGCCATGTAATGGGCCATGATGTGATAAATTATTCTTTCAAAGGCTGCCTGGGTATGTCTATTTGGTTATATTCACATTTCCTCATGTGTACACTTTCTCTCAATCAGTCAATACCTTTTAGCTCCCAAAGGCGTATATGCCTTCAACAAACACATGATTGGAGTAGATGTGCTGGAGGTGAGAGGTTTGGTGGAGGACATGATTGGAGTAGATGTGATGGAGGTGAGAGGTTTGGTGGAGGACATGATTGGAGTAGATGTGCTGGAGGTGAGAGGTTTGGTGGAGGACATGATTGGAGTAGATGTGCTGGAGGTGAGAGGTTTGGTGGAGGACATGATTGGAGTAGATGTGCTGGAGGTGAGAGGTTTGGTGGAGGACATGATTGGAGTAGATGTGCTGGAGGCGAGAGGTTTGGTGGAGGACATGATTGGAGTAGATGTGCTGGAGGTGAGAGGTTTGGTGGAAGACATGATTGGAGTAGATGTGCTGGAGGTGAGAGGTTTGGTAGAGGACATGATTGGAGTAGATGTGCTGGAGGTGAGAGGTATGGTGGAGGACATGATTGAATTAGACGTTGTCGTGTGAGGTACAATAAAGAACCTTCTGCATGCCAACAGCTCATGGTCCTTCCGTGTGTTCATAGTTTTCATTTCTGCCTCCAGTTCTTTTCTCCATGTGTTCTCTGGTCTGCTTCTACTTCTGTGGTCATGGAGATTCCAGAATGAGCGTTGTCTGGTAATGCTATCTGGTAATGCTATCTGGTAATGCTATCTGGTAATGCTATCAACAGATTACTTTCTGTGTGTCCAATCCATCGCCAGTATCTTCTTCTCAGTTACTAATTGACTAGTACTTGCCTAGTTCTTGTCATCAGTTTGATGTTGGTGACCTTGTCATACCATCCCTTCTATTGTACGTGAAGCGTATGTCTGCGGATCACTACGATCATTGTACGCATCCATTTATGAAAGTCTGTAGCTTTTGTTCAGCTTTCTGTATGTTGCATCATTTGCTTCCCTATCAAAGAACCTTCTTCTGTCTTGGATGGAGTTTTATTTTCTTTATTTAACCTGTTCAGGTTTTTGAAATGTTTGTGGCTTAAAGTTTCTGTAGGATGGGTTAGCTGGACCCATGCCCAACCTTCCTTAGTGACCTTTTACAACATGCATGGTAGGTTATAGTGTTTGGTTTAGTTTTGAAGGACTATCTTCATTGCACATGGACAACTCCATCAGTACTCCTTAATCCTCCCTTAGATAACATAAGGAGGATCTCAGCACATTGCACAAACTCTGCAACATCAATCAGAATCCCAATGTGTGTATACAGGAATCACACATTCTATACAGGCATACCTCAGGGATATTGCCGGTTCGGTTGCAGACCACCGCAATAAAGGGAAAATCGCAATAAAGGGGGTCACACCCTTTTTTTTGGCTTCCCAGTGCATATAAAAGCCTAAAATCATGTTTACACTATGTCTAGCGTTAGGTCTAAAAAGAACAATGTACTGCAAAATTAAATACTTTATTGCTAAAAAAATGATAATCTTCATCATCTGAGCCTTCAGCGAATCGTAATCTCTTAGCTGGTGGAGAACCAAAATCTATCGGAAGAAGAAGTCACGTTCTAATAAATAAACATGAATAATTTGAAAAATAGTGCAATATCTGCAAAACGCAATAAAGTGAAGCACAATAAAGTGAAGCACAATAAAGTGAAACACAATAAAGTGAAGCACAATAAAGTGAAGCACAATAAAGAGAGGTATGCCTGTATATATTTTTGTGGTGGGTAGGTTTCCTAATTTTTAAATTTTGCCAGGGCAGTGGCTGTGTGGCCTACACTTTACGATTTCCAACTGCCGAGGGATTTTTAACGTGCACAACTTGCACACAGAACCTCCTATGTTTTCACACTTATCCGAAAAGGCTAGGCATCTGATCTCACTACCCAGGGGGGAGTATGACATCATTAGGACCACTGGATCTGAAAAAAATTTAAGGGAATTGAATCTGGTATCTTTATAATATGTGGCGGATGCCATACCTGTTAGCCATTCCGGCCCCCTAGGTTACATCTTATAAACATGGAACAATGACAGACACAGGCAGTAGGAATGGATAGTCTACAGTCACTGACCTATGTGTCCAGCAGAGGCAAGGGCATTGACTGTTTCAGTGCTAATTTAATGCCCCTTTTTGTATAGAATCACTACTCTTTAGGGCATGTCATAAAAGGTCACTAATGTGAGGTTATGCATGAGCCTGGCAACCTCATTATGTAAAACAAATTGTCACAGAAAGCACTGCTGCAAGAATACATGCATGCTTTGGTACGTTCTTCCTGCAAGGGAGTTAACTATAGGGGGTGGTTTCACGCTCCGTATGGTGCAAAAATTAATTAATTATTTCACTTGTTCTAAGTGTATGTTTTTATTGTACTTTGTTACAGATGTCATTTCATGTTAACTGTTTATCACACTTTGTTACAGATGTCATTTCATGTTAACTGTTTATCACACTTTGTTACAGATGTCACTTCATGTTAACTGTTTACCACACTTTGTTACAGATGTCACTTCACGTTAACTGTTTACCACACTTTGTTACAGATGTCATTTGTAGATCTGATAGTGTCGTAGATTTTTGATAGGAGAATTAAGACTTGGGTTGGTCCCTTCTGTATAGACTAGAATAAGCGATAGCCACAGTGAGAGTTAGTGACAAGGCGATAGAATTCCACGAGTGAGATGATAGAATCGTGGTATAGAGGCTGTCTCTGAGAGCGGAAAATCTTCTCTCTCTCTCTCACCTATCATCTACGACAGCTTTTAAAGTGTCAGACAGTCTAAACCACAGATATATATTACATAAATCTCTATCTACTCACGGGCACGCACATACACGTGACGACAGTTAAACACACAGACGTGGGAAAACTATAACAATGGTATATATATATATATATATATATATATATATATATATATATATATATATATTATATATATATATATATATATATATATATATATATATATATATATATATATATATATATAGAACGAGCTGACCAACACGATTATTAAGTTCAAGAGAGATTTTAATTATCATTTAGAATCTTCTCACAACACCAAAGAAATACACCAAGGAAAAACATATACAAATAGTCATAAAATTCAAGAAAAATGCTACAAGGATGATAGCCCGTTAGAATCTTAACTCTAGGTTTAGCCCACAGCCCCGTTAAGAGAACAGATGATGGCCCAAAGTGTTATAGATACATAGGGTTGAGTCTAAGAGGTTTCTTTCTTTCTCGTAAATGTATGAACAGAGTTGGATAATCTGATTTAGCCTAAGAAAAGAGAAACTCTAGCATTTGTAACAAATTCTGCAGATTTAAAAAAAAAGTTAAGACAGCAAATGGGTGACAATAATACACCGGTAAAATAACACTCAGACCTGTGTACCCTCAGTCATTCAGCCATGGCCATGTTCTCACATATATACTCACAACTTTGCTCGCTGCCTCTGGGAACATAATAAATTTCTAGGACCTTCACACAGACCCGAAAATGCAGTCATCGACCAAGAAATCCCCAGTTCCAAAAGACGTACTGAACTCTCCGTCTCAGGGAACGATTCCTTGGGTGTTCTAATTTTTCGAATGTCTGATTAAGTCACATACATTTTGTCCAGGCACGAAAGTTAGCAGAGCACAATGTCATTAGCTTTGGTTTCTAGAATTTAAGGAATGTCAGATCAGTGTCTATTCTCAGTATAGGATTTACTTTGGTCACACCACAGATTTGTCCACAAACTAATCTAGTCGGACAATGTTAATGTTATTAATTTTAATTATTCTCGCCGCCAGGCAGAAAATTTACGTAGAGTTTATGGAAGAAATTAAGATCTGGTTCACAGGCCCAGTATTGATCATTACAGTCTTTGAAAACCCGTTAGTGGGATATAGTATTTCTGTCTAACTCTGTTTGCATATGCACTGTCAGATCAGTGTTACTTGAGAAACCCACGTGGTTCAAAATAAGGACTGTCTATTTCTTCACAAGTATGAACTCTTATTAAATGCTGGTAAAGTTCGGGTCACCCCAGTATTTCACTGTATAAAAGGAAAAGCACATATAAATCATTTACATATTATGTACTCAATATAACTTACATTTTAAACAGCAAGCCGACCGCTTGACTTATAATTTAAAACTTCCCGAGAAATAAGTTATATAAAAAATTCGATCATCATGAATTAGGAATATCATGCGTATTCCGTCAATATTCACTGATGTCGCATCTAGCATTTATAAGTTAGATATAAAATATTCTCGACTGAGTAATTAGCAGTTAAATTAAATTCATTATAGCTACATGTCTGTTACGCTAGAAATATAATTTATTCTGCTTTCCACCTGTATGCGTCACTAGAAAAATAATAGACTATAACTTTTAGGCACTCTGCGCAAAATCTCACTAGTGAAATATGAAATAAGCGACTTAACACTTTATCACTTCACAAAATACTAGAGATCTATTATATATAATATTTACCTCAAACACAGAAGTACTAAGAACTTAAACCACTTCGACCAAACTAAAGGCTATCTCTATTAACAGAGATTATTTAGAAATCGAACGAAGGCTAGTTCTGTCTTACTGCGAAGTTACTGAGTGAAATGAAATAAAGTTTCAAACTATGGTTAATATCTATGAAACTGACAAAGAATCCCACTGTTTCGAAACCACGAAACAGCGCCCGTCTCTCCCCTTCTCTAACACCCTACGTCAGCTTCCCTCATGTCGTAACAGCCATCAGTGACCGAGAAATGCGCGTGACAGTTGCAAATCTCAGACAACCGTCTACCAGGCATGGGCGATTTTCACGCTTTCGCCGGAGCTATTTGACGAAACGCTCGCGGTTTACTGAAAAATGCAGACACTCCGTCTACCTGCCGTGTCCGGTGGAGTGAATTATCACACCACAGGCCCAGAACTCAGCCGAAGAAAACACTGTCCCCGGGGAAACTGTAGACAGCTGTCTCGTTCCTGCACTGTGATGAGGCCGTGTTTGACACCTTTCGCTAGTGTCGGGTGAAAATGGTAGACCAAAAGTCTGCTCTTAGTCTGGGTATGAAACATAATCACACCTTTCGTCTACTGACATCTATGTAATAGAATTACGTATCCCAGTATGAGAAAAACACAAGGTAAAGTTTGAGAATACTGAAGAAAATATTTTTCACAAACAAGTGATGCGAAAAATACAGGAAAAAACAAGTAAGGAAAGATAATAAAATAAAGGATGCGGGTGAGAGAATAGGAAGAAGATGTAGGCAATTTAATGATATAAAGACCTACGTGACAGATAGCAGCAATAACAACAACACACATACCAATTAACCCTGACTTGTCTTTACCTCAGATGTCAGTTCATCTTTGCTGTCTTTATCACGCTGCTGCTGCTTGCCACTCTGATATTTGGAATAGTGTACATAGCCCAAGAGTATGGCACCACTTCAGAACCATCCAAGAATGGGGAGGCTGGGTTCAAACATGCTGCTGTTGCTGCTGATTCAGCGCAGTGTTCAAGTATTGGAAAGTAAGCCATTCGTATTTTGTCAGCTTTCTGTCAATAGTGTACAGGGTCATTAAATAAGTCACTCATTATTTAAAAAAAAAAAAAAAATTTGTCACTCCTATTCAATTTATATAAAACAATATCAAAATTTAAAAAATAAAAAAATTCACTTATTAAAATAAGTTTTATACAGGGTGTCCATAAAAGATTGTACCCTTTTCACAAAATTTATTCTCGGCCCCATGATGTGGTACGAGGATGCTTTCTATCACAAAAGTAAGATAATCTCTTCAAGTTTTTAAGCATACCTTACAAAGACTAAAAGAAAGTGCGCATGCACGCAGTAGGTATTTCAAGTGAAACTTTCCAGTTGAGTTGCAACCGGTAATTGTTACATGTCTCTCAACACACTGGTCTAGTAGGTGAAAAAACAGAAATAGGTACGTTTTTTTTGAGTCTTTGTAAGGTATGCTTAAAAACTTGCAGAGATTATCTTACTTTTGTGATAGAAAGCATCCTCGTACCACTTCATGGGGCTGAGAATAAATTTTTTGAAAAGGGTACAATCTTTTATGGACACCCTGTATATATATATATTGGTTTGAAGGACTATCTCCATTGCACACGGACAACTCCAATCAGTGCTCCGATCTCTTCTCCCTTAGATCACACAAGGAGGATCTAAACACTCCCTACCACTGGCGAGGATCCTAATGTGTATATACAGAAATCGCGCATTCTGTAAATATTTTTGTGGCGGGTAAGTTTCTAATTTTTAAATTTTGCCAGGGCAGCCGCCTTATGGTCTACTTTTTACGATTTCCAAATGCTATGGGATTTTTAATGTGCGCAACTTGCACATGGGACCTCATAATGTTTTGCCCTTATCCGAGAAGGCTAAGCATCCGATCTCACTATCCAGGAGACTAGGGGGGAGTATGACATCATTAGGACTACTTGGTCTGAAAAAAGAATTCCCATAAATTATATTCCCTTTACTTGGGATCGAACCCGGTACCTTAAGAATTCAAAGAGGATGCCATACCTCTTAGCCACTCCGACCCCCATTATTATATATAAGATATACGAGTATATGCTCCAACCTGTTTAATACGTTGCGTCAAAGTGGACAACAATTTTTGCCCTCTCTTGTAACATTTTTAGTTTATTGCTAATTTTAGGTTTTCTCTTCTTTTATTTGTTTGTGGAAATACAAAATAAAACATATTTGAGATTTGTTCCTTATTTTGATATTTGTTCCTTATTTTAACACTTGGTTTGACATTTGTTCCATATTTTGACATTTGTTCCTTATTTTGACATTTGTTTCTCAGTTTGACATTTGTTCCTCGGTTTGACATTTGTTCCTTGGTTTGACATTTGTTCCTTATTTTGACATTTGTTCCTTGGTTTGACATTTGTTCCCTCGTTTGACATTTGTTCCTTATTTTGACATTTGTTCCATTTTGTGACATTTGTTCCTTATTTTGACATTTGTTCCTTGGTTTGACATTTGTTCCATGGATGGTATTTGTTCCTTATTTTGACATTTGTTCCTTGTCTTGACATTTGTTCCTTGGTTTGACATTTGTTCCTTATTTTGACATTTGTTCCTTGGTTTGACATTTGTTCCTTATTTTGACATTTGTTCCTTGGTTTGACATTTGTTCCCTATTGTGACATTTGTTCCTTATTTTGACATTTGTTCCTTGGATGCCATTTGTTCCTTATTTTGACATTTGTTCCTTATCTTGACATTTGTTCTTTGGTTTTGCATTTGTTCCTTATCTTGACATTTGTTCCTTGGTTTGACATTTGTTCCTTATTTTGATGTTTGTTCCTTATTTTGACATGTGTTCCTTGGTTTGACATTTGTTCCTTATTTTGACATTTGTTCCTTGGTTTGACATTTGTTCCTTATGTTGACATTTGTTCCATAATTTGACATTTGTTCCATATTTTGACATTTGTTCCTTATTTTGACATTTGTTCCTTGGATGGCATTTGTTCCTTATTTTGACATTTTCCCCTTATCTTGACATTTGTTCCTTGGTTTGACATTTGTTCCTTATCTTGACATTTGTTCCTTATTTTGACATTTGTTCTTTGGTTTGACATTTGTTCCTTATTTTGATGTTTGTTCCTTATTTTGACATTTGTTCCTTATTTTGACATTTGTTCCTCGGTTTGCCATTTGTTCCTTGGTTTGACATGTGTTCCTCGGTTTGACATTTGTTTCTTATTTTGACATTTGTTTCATGTATATCCAATAGATACTAGTGAGGATATAGAAATTTTCAAATAGAAAGTAATAGCACTTGGTTATAGTTAAAATTTCCTTAGTGTAGTTAAGATTTCCTGGTTATAGTTTAAATTTCCTGGTTATAGTTAAGATTTCCTCATGTCTGCTTTTTACAAAAAAAATCTTAACTGATATGGAGAAGAGAGCTAGAGACAGAAGTGAAAATAATGAGGAAAACATGGAATGAACTTGAGCTGATGGCACGTGACTGGAGGACATGGCACATGTTTGCCTATGCTTATAAAATGTTCTTATGATGTTCCTTAGTGGTGGTAATGTAGTGGTTAGTGCACTGGTTCCTAGCTTGGTGGTGCATGGTTTGAACCCCAGTTAAGGTGGGATTTTTTTTACAGCTTTGTGAACTCTGCCTAGGCCGGTCCAAAGCCTGGCTGAAAAAGGAGAAGGGCGGCCTGCATGGAGGCCATTCCTCCATCATGCAAAGGCACAACAGGCTAATCACCTGTTTGCCTTAAAACATGATTTACAAGAAGTGCAAGAGAGAAAACCGGACGGATTCTAAAGGTGACGCACTGGAACGGACTACGGACTTCGACTTATGGAACATGGAATAAAAGGAGTATAAATGGGAAGGAAGAGAAGCTAGTGGAAGAGATGAGGAAAGCAAAACTAGAAATGCTGAATTTAACGGAAACGAAGAAAAAGGGGCATGGAGTTATGGATCTTGATGGCGATACAGTGCTCTACGTTGCTGTCCCCACATCTGAAAGAGCTAAAGGGGGCTTGGGTTGTATTATGGCAAAAAATCGAAAGGATAGTATCAAGGGATGGAACTTTGTCTCAGAACGCATTATGGTCCTAAAACTAAAAGAAGGAGAAATCAGTCTACCTTGTCATTGTGTATGGGCTAAATGCAGATAAGCGAGCAGAGGTCAAGGAGGAATTCTTCGAGCTGCTTCAGAGGACAGTGGACAACTGCCTAGATGAAATTATCATGATCGGAGATTTTAATGCCAGAGTTGGAAATGACCATGCTAGATGGGGTGGAGTTATCGCAAGATATGGAGAAGATACTCTTAATGACAATGGACAGCAACTCCTTAGATTCTGCAGTGAGCAGAATCTGATCATTACAAACACAAAGTTCCCCCATAAGCGCATACATGCATACACTAGATGTGAACCAACAAAGAATGAGAAATCAGTGATCGGCTATGCCATAGTTAGGAAGAGCTCATTCAAATATGTCCGGGATGCTAGAGTCTGGAGAGATCCTGAGATTGGAAGTGATCACTGCCTGCTAACAATTAAAAGAACAACTGAAAGAGTTGCTCAGCCTAGGAATTGCCTAACATCGCACACAAAGCTAAGTAAACAAACAGGAGAAATGAGCATTAAGACCTACAAGCTGGGAGAGCCAGAAGTTAAGACCAGATATCAGGGGCTTATTGCTACAGCAGTGAGAAACACAGAACAACTTGATGATCTGGAAACCCTCTGGCTTAAATTCAAGGACAGCATAAAGAAAGCTGCAGCAGAAGCATGTGGTGAAGTCCAACTTGGGAATAAGAGAAAGAGGACACTTTGGTGGACAGAGGACGTTAAAGAGAAAATAAGAGAGAAGGAAAAGGCATGGAAACAATACTTAGCAGCTAAAAACACAGCAGGAAAAACACAGGAATATAGAGAATATGTGATACTCAGATAGGAAGCAAAGAACAAGGTGCTAGCAGCAAAACAGAAGTTCTGAGAAGAGTTTGGAGAAAAGCTAGGAAAAGATGCTCAAGAAAACCAGAAATTATTCCACAAGACCCTAAAAAACATGAGGAAGGAAAAACAGTGCCCTTTTTCATTTATAAAGGACAAGCAAGGCAAATTGCTTACTGCCCCAAGGGAAGTAATGGAAAGATGGAAAGAATATTTCTCAGAACTCCTTGATGGTGAGTGAGGTCAGGCATAAGAAATGATAACCACTAGCACAGAAGAGGAAACAGTGGTGATGAAGATGACATAAAGATGGAAGAACTGAAGGCAGCACTGGAGAAAATCAAGATGGGCAAAGCAGCAGGACATTATGGTATAACACCAGAAATGGTTAAGTACATGGGAGCAGCAGGTGACCTATTACTCCTGAGGGTCCTACAGGCAGCTTGGTGCAACAAGACTATACCAAAGGATTGGGAGATTGCCATCATAACACCGATTTTCAAAAAAGGGTGACAACCGACAATGTGGAAACCATAGAGGCATATCCCTTCTCAGTGTCTCTGATAAAATCTACTCTAGAATCCTAGAGCAGAGACTTAGACGCCTAGCAGAGCCACAAATGGATGAGGTCCAGTGTGGCTTCCGAGCAAACCAAAGTACTCAAGACCTAATCTTCACACTCAGACAGTTGAGTGAAAAGGTCCTTGAGTATAAGAGTGAGATCCATCTTTCTGTCTTAGATCTGGAAAAGGTGTTTTCCAAGGTCCCATGGAGCAAACTTTGGGACTGTTTGGCAAGGAAGAACATTCCAGCACTTCTGAGACATGCTATACAGTCTTGCAGAAATTATGTGAGGATGGCAAACCATAAGTCAAAAGAGTTCAGGACCACCACTGGTGTAAGACAAGGTGATATCCTGCCACCTTATCTTTTCATCCTCCTCATGGTCGATGCCATCAAGGAATGTAAGGAAAGGACAAGAAAGTATTCAGTGGGGCACTGGAAGATGAGACAAGTCTGTATTTCAGAGCTGACATTTGCTGATGATGTTGCCCTGATTGCTAAATCAGAGGCACATCTTCAATCCAACCTGCAAGTCTGGAAGGAAGAGCTGGAGAAGAGAGAGATGGTCATAAGCAGCTCTAAAACAAACACCATAGTAATATCATGAAAGGAAAGACGGCATCAGATTAAGCTGGGAGAACAGGTCCTGGAGCAGGTCAACCACGTTAAATACCTCGGAGCTGTCATAGACCAGAAGGGAGGCATCAAAGAAGAGTTGGCTACCCGAAGTTCAGCAGCTGGGAGACTTCTTCAGGCCATAAATCGAGGATTCCTCAGCAAGAGAGAGGTTGGTAAGAAAACGAAGATGGCTGTATACCGCTCCACCTATGTCCCAGTCTTGACGTATGAATGCGAGTCATGGGCAATGACTACAACCTACAAAAGCCTGATCCAAACCTCAGAAATGAGGTATCTGAGGAAGGTGGTTGAAATAACAAGAAGAGACATGTTCCCCAACCAGACGATACGTCAAGGCCTAAAAACCCAACCCCTGCTGACCCAAGTAGAACAGTCCCAGCGAAGATGGTTTGGCCATGTCTGCCGAATTAGAGAAGATCGGCTACCAAGACAAGAATGGGAAACTAAAAGCCAGGGATCCAGACCTCCAGGACGACCCAGAGCCTGCCGGGAGGAAAACATTAGACAGTCTTTGAAGGACCGAGGACTAGAATGGAACCAGGCCAGGAGGAAGACAGCCGATAGGATAGTATGGCACTCCCTCTTCCAAATCTCTACGCCTCATGGTAGGAGAGGAACGATTAAGTAAGTAAGTAAACGGCTCAGGGGTCAACCCAGCCTCATGAATTGGGTACCAGAGCAACTGTGGGAAAGTTAAGGTGGCCAGCGTGATGCTGACCACATCACCCCTAGTGTGCCGATGGTATAGAAAATATGGGCCTAACACTATATTCCCAATATGCTTCAATGGGCATGTAACAGGATCCTATGCTCTATAGGGAGCTAAAGGGTATTGATTGATTGATTACTAGGCAGCCGTTGGTAGAATAATTTGTTTTTTAAAAATCTACCAAATGAAGCTTTATACCGCGCTTTGGATAGAACTTGTTAAGAAGTAGAGCTGAAAAACTACTTGACCAATGAAAAGTCACTTCCTATTTTTAAACTTTGAGGGATAAAATGTATGGTGATGAGAGGAGCCTGGGTTAGATTGCCAACTTTGTGAAAGAAGTAGATTTGGTTATTTGAGAAGCACAACAAAGAAGAATTACTAAAACAAACATGTTTATTCTCTGTAACAAATGTGCTAATACCTCAGATGATTATAACTTTTCAGCAAATAATCAACATGTCAGGTCAAATCCTCAGTGCATGTTAGCTTCCTATTGTTTATGGATTTAAGGAAGGATTTTTCGTTTGCTGTGGGAAATAAAACTTTCTGCCTTTGATCTCTTTATTCAAGGGACATTCTTCTACATGGTGGTAATGCCGTAGATGCAGCCATCGCTGGTCTGTTGTGTAGTGGGCTGACATCTGTCCAGTCAATGGGACTTGGAGGTGGCTTTCTCATGACGATATACAACAGGCAAGTTGCAATGCATATTTTAGATAACACCAGATATCACTGTTTACACAGATACATTCGGTTGTAAGTTTTCTCAAGTTTTTAATCGGTACTTAATTTCTGTATTCTAGGTTTTATGTCTTTCACTGGTTCATTTTTGTTTTCCCAGAAATTCTGATTTTTTTTTTTTTAATTTATTCTTCATTTCAGTTAATTTAATCTAAATTTTTGGATCATGTAATTTTATGGACATGATTATTTCATACTAGTTTTAATTACTGAATGAGTAAAGATCATTTGAATGTAAACATTCATACCATCATCAGCCGCCATCTCCACATCAAAGGTTCATACCTGTCAACCTCCTGAGACAAAAATCTGTACGCCGAACAAAAAAAATCCTTACAAACACCCAAAAATCCTTACGCAAAGAATATATTAAAAAATTATACGCATTACAGTTTTAAAATGAGATATGACGACATATACAAATCTATTAGCATTTGAATTATTGTGATATAAAACATGCTAATAGTCTCATGCTGTTCTTTACATATAAAAAACTTAGTGATGTACAGTGTTTTGTATTATAATCAACACATGCACTTTGCAGAATTGCATTTGTGGGCTTAAAGTCTGCACAGCATGTATCAATGTTAATCTTACAGTACTTACACTGTAAAAAAGAAGTGAGTGTGTCCGCATTCATGGACCTCCTGCAGTCTGTGTGGATTTTTGTCATCATTGAAAATGATCTTTCGCAGTCAGCTTTTGTTTCTTTGAATTAGGCTCAGCCATCATTCAGTGGATGAAATATTTCAACTAATAATCTTTGTAGACGAAGAGAATCATTAAAAAATACGACGAATAAAGCGAACAACAACAACAAAATTATGAACAGAATATCAAATCTAGGAAGAAAATACGTACCACCAAAAATTTACAAAATTATTATTTAAGAGTTGGTAGCCTAGACCAGTGATAACAGATTGCCACTTTATTAAAAAAATAAAGCAGCGAATCTTGAGCGCTGGCATAAAGTAGGCCTACTCAACGCAAACACACATTTTTTTCTAGTTATGTAGGGCCTACACAGAATATTATGACAATTTATCGGAAATATATTGAAGGGCAAGATATAGGCTAGGCCTAACTGGAAAGATTAAGGCAGCGATTAAATAATAAATTGCAACAAAGCAAAACAACAGCAATGTTTAACCAAGTTATAAGTACTCAGCTTTTTTAAAGAAAATGGCGTCGAAGTGTGGTGGCAAGCAAGCATCGTCGTTGATAACAGGTAACTTAAAAAATACGTCATGTCATGCTGAAAACCAAAAGCGTATGAGGCCGAATTCAAAGTGTTTGCCGAATTGTTGGGTTTAAAAGGATTTGATTGGTTGCTGGGAGAGACCTCAGTTTAAAAACGAACGCCGAGATTTCCGGAATAAAAAATAAAAAAAATTGGTTAAAAAAAAACCTGGGCTGGAAAATATTTTCTGGTTTAAAAAAACTTGGGTTGGAAAATATTTTGAGAATTAAAAAAAAAGAAGAAAATGGGGGTGGGGGGGGGTAGGGGGGGGGGGGGGGGGGGGGGGGAGAAGAAAAATCCGTACAACGAGTCTGTATGGCCGTACACTGCTAAAAGTATCAAAAATCCGTACATTGTACGAAAAATTCGTACAGGTTGACAGGTATGAAGGTTGGCTATAGTGGATCTCCAGCATCTTCCGTCTATTGTCATGATGATAAACAGACTCTTTACTGTCCATCTCTTGATGTTATTTTCCCATTTATAGCACTATCTTCCTGTTTGCCTTCAACGCTGCCTTTTATTATGGTCTTCAGCAAGGTGTTATGTCTGTTTATGTGGCCAAAATATTTAGCTGTCTAATTTTGATCTTCATTTAATTCTCTTCTTATTCCTAGGTTTTCTATGACCTCTTTATTTGTTTTATTCTCTTTCCATGAGACATACACCATTCTTCAATATATCCACATCTTGAGAGCCTCAATTCTTTCTTCCAGTTGCGTGTTCATTCATATCAGTGGTGAACAAAAGGTTTAAAATGAAATGACAAGATTACCAATGTAGAACTGATTGACAGAGCCAGACAAATATTAGTGGTGAACAAAAGGTTTGAATTAGAATGACAAGATCACCAATGTGGAACTGATGGAAAGAGCTAGACGAATACCAGGGGAACAAGATGCAAGTGCTATCTGTCTACCTTTGTCTTTAATTTCTTGAGCATGAAAACAATGCTAGCAATATAAAATGACTAGAGGGCATAACAGAAAAGACCAACCCTTGTGACCTAACATATGTAAGACAAACAGCTAATAAGGCATCGGTAGACATGAGATGCTGTTTTGAACAAAACGTTGAAGAAACGTGCTGAAAGACAATGAATATAAAATAGTTTGGACATCTAGTAATGATGAATCAGCCAATAACATGAGCGTGTAACTGCCAAGCTGAGATAAGCAGGAAACGAGAACAGCTGAAGAGATGAAAGTGAGGAAAAGAAAGTAGCCTATGAGATGATGGAGTAAAGGAATAGCAGATGACACGTGCCTGTTTATAATTTATGAGATGACACGAGCATTTAGCTGCTTCTAGAACAGTGTTTCTTAACCTTATAGAAATATGGCACCACTTTACAGCACCTTATGAAGCCTCACACCCCTTTACAGCATCTTAAGAAGCCTGGCACCCTTTACAGCATCTCACACCCCTAGCTCGCGAAATATTCCAGAACTGAGAAATAAGCGATAAAAGTGTTTTGAGAAAATGTTAATTACAAAATGTGACTATGGTTGTATATCTAATTCACATTGTCAGTGTTCTATTTATACAAACACTTTCGAGATCTGTGCATTATATAGTGTTTAAGATAATTCGCTTTCTACAGTATCTGCATGTTTCGTACCCCTAGCGGGTCGGTCTCGCACCCCCAGGGGGTGCATGCACCCCTGGTTAAGAATCATTGTTCTAGAGAGTGTGTGTGTATAGTGTGACTCATTCATGGAAGACGTGTAATAAGTCTAAGAGCAGACACACCCTAGTGTCACAACTGCTAACAAAATGGGAAATGGAAACTTCTCAACCCCTATCCAAGCATCTACGGATCTATCTAAGTGACCTTTTACTTGTTGCGAAGTTTTATTCATTCTTTTTTTCGTTTCGTTGATTATTTACTTTCTTGTTTTGGTATTTTCAATTGGTGAGATTTTCTCATCATCGTATGTTTTTGTAGTACCTATGTGTAATTCTTGTCCTTGTCACCTGTTTGTGGCTGATGAACGGTAAAACCCGAAACGTCCCTTGTTTCATGTGAACCATTATTTGTAGAACTGATTCAATACCGTTTTATTGGTTTATATACTTATTATCAACCCTTATCACTTTACTTACACCATATCACAGCAAAAGCCACAACCGGACGAATGTGAAAATTAGTAGAACACCAACTCCCTTAATAATTTGAGTATAATGAATGAGCCTTATCTGGATTGCTATAAAAAAAAAATAACTTTACAACAAATCCTTCATTGTCTATCTCTCAAAGCTAGTTGCTACAAAACTAACAAACCTAGTCATGTTTCTCATTAGCCTTTTTTATTATGGCGGTCACAGATAAGATTGTTAGTTACCTCCCTTGGAGTGCTTGGGTGGTTAAAACCACTCGAACACTCCAAGGGAAGTCACTAATAATCATTTATGTGGCCGCTATAATAAAAAAGACTAATGAGAAACATTACCACAAACCTGACAAAATGTTCAAAATCACGCAGCCATCAACTAGCAGAAACAACAGGGCAAAGTTCAAGCAGGTTTATGCCTGGCCTTAGGTTACCCTTCATGAGCAGCTATCTCTTCTGATCCTTGTCTCGCCCTGGACAACCCAAAAACAGATCTATGGCCACAACCTGGTCACATGATGTGATCTGGGGTTCACAAAAACTAAACACGACAGAACAACATGCTTTCTGACAACTGCTCAGTGCCTGTCAATAATATTACTCCAGCTATGCTCCTGGCAAAGCATAGATGAGTCACAGTTGTCACAAGACATACCCTGGACAGCAGGTATATTAAAATTGCACAAACTGACATTTTGTCAGACCACAGTTGAAAATCAGTTATGAATACTTCTTATGATGTTCTTATGATGCTTTACAGTGTTTATCAGAAAAAAAGTGCTGCATACTGGTGGGGGAGGGGGAACTCATAATGGTTATACAGTACAGTTATAATGGTTACACAGTGCAGTTATAATGGTTATACAGTACAGTTATAATGGTTACACAGTACAGTTATAATGGTTACACAGTGCAGTTATAATGGTTACACAGTGCAGTTATAATGGTTACACAGTGCAGTTATAATGGTTACACAGTGCAGTTATAATGGTTACACAGTGCAGTTATAATGGTTACACAGTGCAGTTATAATGGTTACACAGTGCAGTTATAATGGTTACACAGTGCAGTTATAATGGTTACACAGTGCAGTTATAATGGTTACAGAGTACAGTTATAATGGTTACAGAGTACAGTTATAATGGTTACACAGTACAGTTATAATGGTTACACAGTACAGTTATAATGGTTACACAGTACAGTTATAATGGTTACACAGTGCAGTTATAATGGTTACACAGTGCAGTTATAATGGTTACACAGTACAGTTATAATGGTTACACAGTGCAGTTATAATGGTTACACAGTGCAGTTATAATGGTTACACAGTGCAGTTATAATGGTTACACAGTGCAGTTATAATGGTTACACAGTGCAGTTATAATGGTTACACAGTACAGTTATAATGGTTACACAGTGCAGTTATAATGGTTACACAGTGCAGTTATAATGGTTACACAGTGCAGTTATAATGGTTACACAGTACAGTTATAATGGTTACACAGTGCAGTTATAATGGTTACACAGTACAGTTATAATGGTTACACAGTACAGTTATAATGGTTACACAGTACAGTTATAATGGTTACACAGTACAGTTATAATGGTTACACAGTGCAGTTATAATGGTTACACAGTACAGTTATACAAGGCAATTAATAAGAGGTGGTGCATGGGGGGCTGGCAACCTCATCATGTAACAAATCACCATAGAAACCACTGCTGCAGAAGCATGCGAACACTTGATGCAGTCTTCCTACAAGGAGACCAGCTACATCTGTGGCTCCTTAATTCATAAGGAGCACAAAGGGAAATGATGATGATGAAGTAAGAACAACAACTTAGAATAAAGATTACACAAATTATGCACAAACTGGCAACAACCCGCCAAAATTGGCAGGTTTTTAATTATATTGTGTTGTTTCTGTTACAAGTAACAAGAAGAGACATGGTACGCAACCAGACGATACGTCAAGGCCTTAAATCCTACCCGCTGCAGACCCAAGTAGAACAGTCCCAATTAAGATGGTTTGGCCATGTCTGCAGAATGGGAAAAGATCGGCTACCACGACAAGCATGGGAAACAAAGAGCCAAGGATCCAGACCCCAAGGACGACCCAGAGTCCGCTGGGAGGACAACATTAGACAATCTTTGAAGGACCGAGGACTAGAATGGAACCAGGCCAGGAGGAAGACAGCCGATAGGATAGTCTGGCGCTCTCTCTTCCAAACCTCTACATCTCACGGTAGAAGGGGAACGACTAAGTAAGTAAGTAAGTAAGTTTCTGTTACGTGTATTACAGACAGTACTATCACTACTGTGGTCATTTCATTGTAGACGACCGTTTTTAGAAATTTGTAGGGAAAATTATATAGATGTATTAAATATGAAGACATGGAGTAACCCAACCTAAATGACATGTACAGCAGTGATAATGGTCTAATGGACCATAAATTGACTAAATAACTAACATTTCTTTTGACAACATGTCTCATAATTGTTCGCACATCTTTTTAAAATCTTGCCCTGGTCAACTTACCGCCTCTGAGATGTCTTAGTCGACTTACTGCCTCTGAGAACAACGTTTGAAGTTTGACAAAACTCCAGTTCATGTAATGTTTATGAATCGGGGCTTCTTTCCATAATCAAACTGTTCATGCACACCTTCATTTGCGCACTTTTTTTCTATTTTCGTGAGAGTACCTATAAGGGGAAACAATACAATTATTGTCTAACTTTCAACCACAGTTACACCCCCTTAGCTGTGCTTGAAAGTTAACGCACTCTCTCGAAAATAAAAAAAGTGTGCAAATGACGGTGTGCAAAGTGTGACCGACCGACCGACCAAGTACTTACGGCGAAAATTATGTATTTTGATAAGAACAACTTGGAATAAAGATTACACACATTTTGCGCCAATAAGAAAATTAAAAAAGAAGATGAAGACACACACACAATGATTGGATATCTGAAATGAAATGACAAAAAAGTGTTAATGGAGAGCAGAAGCTAACTAAAAATGTAAATTAAGCAAAACGAGATTCTGAATGTTGGAACATTCAAGATATTTCATTAAAAAAGGTAAATGTAGCCCCATAGCAGATACTGCTGTAAGGGAGTGAAGTGTTAGAGATTTCACCATACCATGTCCAGCATCGAGAGATGGGGTGACCAATTCCCTTCCTTACTGCCTTTCCCTTCACTAACTCAGAGAGTAGAGTCAGGTACCCATTTACAGCTGGGTAGACTGAAGTATGTCAGTACTGTGATTTTGAACCCTGCACCTTTGCCACGAGAGATCAGTGCTCGGTATTTCATTATCTGCCAAATATGTCCACTTTGTTTTTTGTTTTGTTGTCTGCTGATGCAGATGAAAACTTTAAATTGTACTAATTATCTCGTGTTTGTTTCAAGCAAGTTCTAGTTTTTATTCTTTTTATGTATATTGTTTAAAATCCCCAAATTTTTTAAATTATGTATATTGTTTAAATCCCCAAATTTTTTTGTTTCTTAAATTTAAATGTGATGTATAGAACTACAGGACTGTCAACAGTTATTGATGCAAGGGAAACAGCTCCTGAAAAAGCTACGTTGAACATGTTTGAGGGCAACCCTTCTGCTTCAGCATCTGGTAAGTAGAGGGAATTTCTGTTCCCACTCATGTCAGTTTTATGCATCTCTTTTTACGGTGAGAGCCTTCTGCTGGTTAGTAATATTTACTGTGTGAGTCAAAGTGGCTAAGAGGTATGGCATCTGCATTGAATTCTAAAGGTACTGGGTTCGATTCCTAGTAGAAGGAATATAATTTATGGAAATATTTTTTTTCAGAACCAGTGATCCTAATGATGTCACACTCCCCCCTGGTCTTCTGGGTAGTGAGATCAGATGCTTAGCCTTTTCGGATAAGGGAAAAAAAGAGGTCCCGTATGCAAGCTGCGCACATTAAAAATCCCATAGCAGTTGGAAATTGTAAAAGGTAGGCCATACGGCCGCTGCCCTGGCAAAAATTAGAAACCTAAGAACCACAAAAATATTCATAGAATGTGTGATTCCTATATACACACATTGGGATTCTCGCCGGTGCTATGGAGGTCATGCACTGTGCTGAGATCCTCCTTGTGTGATCTAAGGGAGGAGATTGGAGCACTTTTGGAGTTGTCCATGTTGTTGAGGATTGTTGCATGGTTTACGAGCATTTTGGTTTTATCTTGATTTGGATGGTCGCACCATGCAACACCTCAACTAACTAGACTACAAAGGGTAAGCGTAAAACGTTGGATGAAGCGTTAAGTCTAGTAACGAGAGAGTATTGATGTAGCCTTTAGGCTAATAGCAGTGTTTAGATAATGTGTGGCAGAGTCCACTAATATATGTTGAGTCTTAACTCATATATTCAACCGTCAGTGTGCAGGTTTCCTAGTTAATGGAATAAGTAATAAATAAGGACTTTTGAGTCCCGAGAATATATGAAGGCGTTGATATTAAAACGCAGATCTACACGCGATATTCTAGATGGAACGCGGTGTATTATAAAACGCGCTATTGAAAGCGATAATGTTAAATTGTGGCGTGGACAGCCAAACTGAGAATAATTGATTTAGCCTTTGATTTTATGAAATAGACAAGATGTCTTAATAGAAATATAAAGCCAACGATTTGGCATAATATGTGACGTGATAATGTCAAGACAGTTTGAATAGAATAGTATTCAACTGAAATATATGAACACAGAAAATTAGACGAAGGTCGACGGTTGATATGACCGCTCAGGGTCAAATAGTTGATAATGCATGAGACTGTGATGTCATTCCTTTTTTTGAAATGGGAACCACGTATTTCGTTCATGTTTTCCATAATGTGATATGTCTTCGGATAATTAAATGAATAATGTCGTCTTCAGAAGACTTTATGTTAATTGCCAAGTTTGTTGAGATTCACTACAAGAAGTTTTAATAGTTATGTCAGTTCGACAATCAAGTGTTATCCTTTAACCTATTGAATGAACTAATCTTAACAAAACTTCACAAACGAATTGAACACAAAAGAAGAGAAATAGAAACATTCGTTCATACAAAATCTATGAAAACATTAACGAACCCAAATATTATGGCAGCATTTAATAGACAGAATCGAAGTCAGAAGAAATCCAGAAATTATTACGATATATTTATAAAAGTCCGTAACACATGTGCAATGAAGATAGTCTTCAAAACCAAACTGTATGATGCAACCACTGCTGATAACAGATCTGTTACATATGAACTTATTGTTATTATGTTTCTGTGCAGTTGCTCTCATTACTCAAATTAAGAGACATTATAAATCCTGATGGAAAAGAAAACGATGTGAAGTGGTGCACTACTTCACATACCTGGGGTCTACCATCAATGAAAAACTCTCTCTGAACACAGAAATTGATAGCCGCATTGGCAAAGCTGCAGCTACCTTTGCCCGCCTCACATCGCGTTTTTGGGGAAACTCCAAACTCACAACGAACAGCGAGACATGGACAACCTATGCTAAGCAAGAAAGACGGCTCAATACCTTCCTTCCACGGTGTCTGCGCCACATCCTAGGCATTTCGTGGAAAAATAAAGTGACAAATATCAAGATGTTGTCACGTGCTGGCCTTCAAAGCATGTATACACTGTTTAGACAGTACAGACTACGCTGGCTTGGCCATGTCCGCCGCACGGAAGATGGTCACATCCCGAAAGATATCTTCTACGGACACCTGGCAGATGGCAAAAGAACAGTTGGGGACTGCAGCTGAGATTCAAAGATGTGTGCAAGAGAGACATGAGGGCACTGGACATACATCCAGCAACTGGGAGGATGAAGCTGCTGATCGCACCAAGTGGCGATGCTATCTGAGGCGCCACATCAGATTGGGTGAAAAGAAGCTCACACAACAAGCAGAAGAGAGGAGAAAACGTTAAAAGGAACATCAGGAAAATAAGCAGCTGAGGGCTGTCACCCTAGGGGCGCATTCCCATAGTCAGTTATGACTGAAGGGGCTATTATTATTATAGTGAAGCTCAGAGAAACTCCAGCCCAGATGACAAATTCTTTTGGACAAAGTACCAGAAAAAAGTGAAATGCTGGAACGTGTATCTAGTAAGACTTTGTCATACAGTTGTCTTGACAAATGTATCTACCCCGGAAGGAAGGGTTTTTTGCGTAGAATAGACGGATGGAAGTGGTATGACAAATTCACTAACTTGGAACTAATGACAAGAACTAAACAAGTGCCAAAGGAACAAGGAATGAGAAGAAGATGCTGGAGATGGATAGGACACACATTAAGAAAATCTGTTGATAGCATTACCAGACAGTCCCTGTTCTGGAATCCTCATGGTAAGAGAGGTAGAGGAAGACCAAAGAACAAACAGAAAATAGAACTGGAGGCAGACATGAAGGGGATGAAGGAGACATGAAAAAACCTTGAGCTGATGGCATGGGACAGGAAGACTTGGCTCAAGTTTGTTGAATGTCTGTGCTCTTTTGGGAGTTGAAAGAAGAAAGAAGACAGCCAGCAGGTAAAGGACATGCATTACCAAAGTTTTGATGGATCTCAATTAAATTGAACCTTCAGTGTCAATGACTTACATCCAACCTTTGACAGAGATTATATGCCAACTCTGATAGTGGTCCATTACACTTCGTTAATTATCAGTCAGCTCCCCATGAGCATGGGCCTTCAACAAATGTGGGCCATATCCTCATGTCTTGTGCCATCCACTCAAGATCTTTCCATGTCTTTATCCTTTTCATTTCTGTCTTCTATGTTTTTCTTCTTGACACTTTTGGTCTCCCTCTACCTTGTTTTTACCATAAGGATTCCAGAACATGGACTGCCTTGTATAGCTATCAGCAAGTTTTCTCAGTGTGTATCCTATCCATAGCCAGTCTCTTCATCTTATCTCCCTTTCCACTGGCACTTGTCTGATTCTGGTTATCAGTTCCACACCAGTGACCTTGACCTTGTCACACCATTTTAATCCTATTGCATGCAAGCACCAATTTTTGAAATTCTTTTTCTTGGTTGGTGCATGTTGCTCTACATGTTTCAGCATTATTCAGTTGGGCTGACTTGACTTTTGAGTTGAAGATTCTGATTGTTGTGTTGGGCTTGATTTCTATTTATTTACATATATCTCCCAATGCTCAATTTCATCGACCATGGAGATCTTTAAGGACAACTTGTGATTGAGATCCATTACAGACAACAAATAATGATGATCAGCTACAGCCAGCATTTGGTGAAGATCTATGACAGCCAACCTTGGATGTGGAGATTTATGATAGCTAACCTTAGATGTGAACATTTATGACAGTCAATTTTAGATTTGGGAGAACGTAGACAGCCAACCTTGGATGTGGAGATTTATGATCGCTAACCTTAGATGTGGAGATTTATGACAGTCAACCTTAGATGTGGGAGATTTTAGACAACCAACCTTAGATGTGGGAGATTTTAGACAGCCAACCTTAGATGTGGGAGAGTTTAGACAGCAAACCTTAGATGTGGGACAACGTAGACAGCTAACCTTAGATGTGGAGATTTATGATAGCTAACCTTAGATGTAGAGATTTATGACAGTCAGCCTTAGATGTGGAAGATTGTAGACAGCTAACTTTAGATATGGAGATTTATGTTAGCTAACCTTAGATGTGGCAATTTATTACAGCCAACCTTAGATGTGGAGATCCAAGACAGCCAAACTTAGATGTGGAGATTTATGACAGCCAACCATAGGTGTGGCAATTTTATGAAAGCCAACCTTAGGTGTGGCAATTTTATGACAGCCAACCTTAGATGTGGAGATTTTATGACAGCCAACCTTAGATGTGAAGATTTTATGACAGCCAACCTTAGATGTGGAGATTTTATGACAGCCAACCTGAGGTGTGGAGATTTATGACAGCCAACCTTAGATGTGGAGATTTATGACTGCCAATGTTAGATGTGGAGACAGCACTTAATCTCCTATGATCATGACAGTCAGTGCTGATGCTATACATTTGTGAGGCCCAACATGATGCTAGTGAGAAAACTGAACACACAATTTTATTCTTCCATATTCTATTGTCCTGCACTTTTTCAACAGGTCCTCTGAGTATTGCTGTCCCTGGTGAGGTCAAGGGTTACTGGCTAGCTCATCAAAAGTATGGTCGACTTCCATGGTCAGATCTGTTCCAGCCAGCAATCAAAATGGCAGCTGAGGGCTTTCCTGTTCCGATAGGGCTTCACAAAGCAATTCTGGATGATAAGAACCTACTGTCCACAGAACCATCTTTGAAGTATGCCGGGTTGATGTTGTTAAAAATGTTTAGTTGATGTTTTCATGAAAGTTGCTGATCATATCTTCTTATTTGCTTTTTGATTATTCCAACCCATTAGGTTTTTTTTTGGTAAACACATTCTGTCTTAATTTATTATTCTCCTTGTTGTTTCTGTCTGATCGTGTTGGTATTACTTTATTACGTCTCCACTTTTGGCCAAAATTGACCTGAGGCCGTAAATTGACATCATATAGTTTAATCTATCACAATATCTTACAGTTGACAGGTTGGATCATTATGCAAAATTTCATTTTAATACGATATATCCTTCATTTCAATGGTAATCCAAAAAACTTTGAACACATTTTTTTTCAAAACAAGCTGAAGTAGAGATGGAATAAAGCTGTACTAAGGCGAAATTCTGTCCTTGTTGTACTCTTCATCTTGGTCTTCCAAGTTCTGTCACAGTCATCTTGGTCTTCCAAGGATCCCGTTACACGCCTTTTGAGGCATATTGGGAATATGGTGTTTAGGCCCATATTTTCTTACCATCGGCACACTAGGGGTGATGTGGTCAGCATCACGCCGGCCACCTTAACCTTCCCAGAAGTTGCTCTGGTCTTCCAAGTTCTGTCACAATCATCTTGGTCTTTCCAGTTTTGTCACAACCATCTTGGTCTTCACAGTTCTGTCACAATCATCTTGGTCTTCCCAGTTCTGTCACAACAATCTTGGTCTTCCCAGTTCTGTCACAATCATCTTGGTCTTCCCAGTTCTGTCACAATCATCTTGGTCTTCCCAGTTCTGTCACAATCATCTTGGTCTTCCAAGTTCTGTCACAACCATCTTGGTCTTCCCAGTTCTGTCACAACCATCTTGGTCTTCCCAGTTCTATCACAACCATCTTTATCTTCCCAGTTCTGTCACAACCATCTTGGTCTTCCCAGTTCTGTCACAACCATCTTGGTCTTCCCAGTTCTGTCACAATCATCTTGGTCTTCCCAGTTCTGTCACAACCATCTTGGTCTTCCAAGTTCTGTCACAATCATCTTGGTCTTCCCAGTTCTGTCACAATCATCTTGGTCTTCCCAGTTCTGTCACAACCATCTTGGTCTTCCCAGTTCTGTCACAATCATCTTGGTCTTCCCAGTTCTGTCACAACCATCTTGGTCTTCCCAGTTCTGTCACAACCATCTTGGTCTTCCCAGTTCTGTCACAACCATCTTGGTCTTCCCAGTTCTGTCACACTCATCTTGGTTTTCCAAGTTCTAAAACAACCATCTTGGTCTTCCCAGTTCTTTCACAATCATCTTGGTCTTCCCAGTTCTATCACAAAGATCTTTATCTTCCCAGTTCTGTCACAACCATCTTGGTCTTCCCAGTTCTGTCACAATCATCTTGGTCTTCCCAGTTCTGTCACAACCATCTTGGTCTTCCCAGCTCTGTCACAACCATCTTGGTCTTCCCAGTTCTGTCACAACCATCTTTATCTTCCCAGTTCTGTCACAACCATCTTGGTCTTCCCAGCTCTGTCACAACCATCTTGGTCTTCCCAGCTCTGTCACAACCATCTTGGTCTTCCCAGTTCTGTCACAACCATCTTTATCTTTCCAGTTCTGTCACAACCATCTTTATCTTGTCCATATTTCTTATAATAATAATAATAGCCCCTTCAGTCATAACTGACTATGGGAATGCGCCCCTGAGGTGACAGCCCTCAGCTGCTTATTCGACACCTATAGGGTGAAGCTGGAGTGTCCTCTCCAGGGCGCGAGCTTGGGCACAGTTATATGGAGATCAAGCTGTTGCATATTTCTTAACAAAATAAGTAAATGTTTACTTATTATTTGACTTTTATTTATAGCTGAAGAAACTTTGCTTTGCTATATCTTTGGCTGTAAGAAATTCATTTTCATTTTGTTTAAATTTTGGACTCATTGTCAAGTTGTACCGTTCAGCTTTGTTGAGAGAAGCAGTTTTTGTTCAGTGTGAGGTAAACCACTGCTGTTGGCTCTGTTGTTAACATTGGTTATAGATCGTACACTTGCATTCATCTTGTCTCTGGGACCGAAGACGCAGCAACAGTGATAAATGCAGTCAGCGACCCATAGCTTGACTGCTTGCGTCAGGGTCAGCGAACCAGAGCTGACCAAGACCCTACTCCACCTCCAAGTGGTGTTCCTGGAAACAGGTTGCATCACTGCAGTCTGGCTGAGAGAGTAGGGATTGAAGAGGAAAGGCTAACCTGGTCCCAGAAATGCCATGCTGAAACCAGATGTGTCGGGTCGAAAGGCGCAAATATCGCAACTTTGCTGTAAACGGTGACACAACGTAATAACAAACGTCCTTATCAGGATGAACGCAGAAAAAGGAGAGGAAGAAGAAGATCTTGTCTTTTTCTCCATTTGTCTTTTTTTTTCATTGTGTCCTACATCTTTTAGCTCTGTCACATTCTCTTTCCTCCATTGGTGTTCTTTGGCCTTGCCCTCTAACTCTCCCTGCATATTCTATATCTTCTTCATTTCCCTTATCACTCCTGTTGGAGCATGGAACCATCACAGCACCTGGTCTCCTTGCAGGAATCCTCCATCAAAATCCTCCATGTGCTCTTATAGCCGTGGTTCCTGTATCAAATTATTTGACATAGTGAGATTGCCAGCCCCACCCACAACCTTATATTAACTAGGCATTTCGTGGAAAAATAAAAGTGACAAATGTCAAGATGTTGTCACGTGCTGGCCTTCAAAGCATGTATACACTGCTTAGACAGTACCAATACCTAACGGCAGTTTTACTTATTCAAAAGTATTTTTAAAAACCCAAATATTTGTTTTACATCTGATGTTTAAAAGTCTGAACAGGACAGAAGAGCATCTTGATTTTCTGTTGTTTTAATCTGGTACAACTTAAATCATGGATCTCCGCATCTTCCTGTCTCCAGTTCATGTACTGTTTATCAGTTGTGTTGTTGACTTCTTTCCATACAGTATAATCAAACTGTTCATGCACACTGTCATTTGCGCATTCTTCTTTGGTAAGTGTTACTATTTTCGGGAGAGTACCTACATAAGGGAAACAATACAATTAATGTCTAACTTTCAACCAAAGTTGCATCCCTTAGCGTTATGCACTGACAGAAAAAGCTGGGATTTTATCTATAGGATACCCTCTTACAACAAGCCTGAGGTGATAGTAGTCCTATTTTCTTCTTTGTCTCCTCAGAGACCCCCCTGAAACTACATGGGGCATATTTCATATCAGTGCCTCGTAATCTTAAGTTAGTATCTCTGGTGAGTGTTCAGTCCTTATCTACTTATATTTTCTTCCATTGGTGTTTACGGATGATACTGTGATAAACGCTGTTTTATTCCATGGATCTTGCTACTGTGATCAGGACTTGTTTCTAACAGTTTTGTTATTTTATTATTTCCTTTTGTGTTTCGTTGATTTTTTAATTTCTTGTTTTGATCATTCTTTCTTTCTGGTTTCACATTTTTCTTGCGTTATTATTGTTTTTTTTTTTTTGCACATCACCTGTGTTGTTTACTTTTTCGTCTGCTTGTATCACTCTTTTTGTCTGTGTTTCTTATCCTGTTACGCGTGTGTAGTATTTTTCATTGACCTGTTTGTACAACGATACTTTGTTAAAAACTCATTTATTGAGATTGTTCCATTTTATTTTTTTATTTATATATTTATTTCCTTACCAGTTTTACAGCAGCTTCCTCATTTATTGACATATACTCTATTATTTTCTCGACATACTTGTCTTCTTACTGTGCTTCTCTGCCTTGTGTTTTTTTTTTTTTTTTGGGTGGGGGGGCTCTGAAGAGACAAAGAATAAAGCTACTGCTCCCTCAGACATGGCTTACGGGTTGGGGGGGGGGGGACTAATATGACGCTTTGCATGGGGCTGATGGGAAACCAAGAGGCAGGGATCCAAACCTCTAGGGCGACCAACAGTTCACTGGGAGGACAACATTAAACAATCTCTGTAGGACCGAGGACTAGATTGGAACCAGGCCAAAAGGAAGACAGCTGATAGGATAGCATGGCACTCTCTCTGGCAAACCTTTACACTCTAGGGTAGAAGAAATACGACTAAGTAAACAAAATAAAGTTTAAAAAAAAAAAGCATGGGGCTGGTAACCTCATCAAGTCAAACAAATTGCCACACAAACCACTGCTGCAGTAGCATGTGAATGCTCGGTGAGGGGGGCCAGCTACGGTAGTGGAGGCTGCATGCTGCACAAGGAGCACAGAGGAAAATGATGTGCGTATCCACTTAACCCAGGGGTCGGGGACCCGTGGCTCGCGCGCCTCATGCGGCTCTTTGAGCCATCTGATGCGGCTCTCTATTACTTAACTCTAAGTGAATGAGGGATACCATGTGAATTTTTTTTATGCGGCTCTTCAATTTGTTAAAATGGAGACAAAATTAAATATTTGGCTCATTGTCACTGAAACGTTCCCGACCCCTGACTTAACCCCTTGACCCGTATAGGTCGTCATGGTTTTTATATTTGTTCCGGCAGCGAGACAGCTAATGTCCGTGATATTGGTTTGGTTTTGGTTTTTTAAAAACTATCTTCATTGCACGCGGACAACTCCATCAGTGCTCTGATCTCCTCCCTTAGATCACACAAGGAGGATCTCAGCACAGTGCACGAACTTCATAGCACTGGTGAGAATCCCAATGTGTGTATACAAGAATCACACATTCTATAAATATTTTTTTGGTTCGTAGGTTTCTAATTTTAAAATTTTGCCAGGGCAGCATCCTTATGGCCTACCCTTTACGATTTCCAACTGCTGTGGGATTTTTAACGTGCGCAACTTGCACACGGGACGTCCTATTTTTTTGCCCTTATCCGAGAAGGCTAGGCATCCGATCTCACTACCCAGGAGACCAGGGGGGAGTATGACATCATTAGCACCACTGGTTCTGAAAAAAAATTTCCATAAATTACATTCCCTCTACTTGCAATCGAATCTGGTACCTTTAGAATTCGAGCCGGATGGACCTCTTAGCCACTCCGACCGCGTATCATGATATTAACTGCAGCAAGCTCAGTATGTAAATATTCTTTAGTTAATATACTATAATGATAGATTAATAAATAAAAAAGCCTTAGGAAATTTAAATAGGACAATATAATCCAATATGGCGGCCTTTTCCTGACAACCGATGATGTAATACCATCAAACTCGCTATTATGCGTATCTATGATTGATGTAGGTTAAGTATGTGCATTTTCATTGAAATCCTATGATTAATAACGAAAATAGCATTTCAATGTAGCTCCTCCACTTAATATGCTTTATATAGCATGTGTTATTAATAAAGGTGGATACTGTGTAAACAACAACAAAAAAACAATAAAAATTGGTATAGAGTGAGTGTTACAATTAAACAATACATGCGAAACACAGATTGTTTTGGGGGGTCTATCCTTGCTCAGCCGGGCACACAGGAGACAAAAAAGTGACATGTAGATAAGGTAAGAGAAGACGACTCTGGACACGTGGATAAGTAGATGAAAGGAGAAAAAGATCTGTCTGTATCACTGTTTTTTCCCACGTTTTTGATGATGAGAAATATCCCGTTCAACCTCTGAGAGGGGTTATAATTAGGATAAATATTGTTTGTAATTCCAAATAATATGAATAATTGTAGATGCACGAAAGTGGCATCACATCTCCTGTCAAATCATTGTAAATAAGGCCGATCAAATTTACCAATTTTGCGTGTATGTTAAAAAAAAAAAAAAAAAAACCAAAAAAAAAAATGAGATAAAACAAAACCAAACAAATAAAAATGACAAACAAAAAACACCAAACACAAAAAATAAATGGGGAGGGGTGTAAAGCCTGGTGAGTTTAGTTAGATATTTAATTTACTTTCACTTGTTATAACATGTCTGCGTTGTCCTTGGTCGTCTTCTCTTAACCTGTCTTCTTCTTCTTTCACCTTTCAATTCCCTAAGAAGCTCAGGCCTCAACAAACGTAACGCTGGGTCTTCCTGTCCAGTGCCATCAACACAAGATCTTTAACCTTTCTATATTTATAATTTTTGAGAAAAATGGGGACAGTTTATTGCTGCTGTAAAAAGACACCACTAGGCGTGATGGCCACTGACTGTTTTGACAGCTAAGAATCCGAGAAGATGATGAATACACCAATGGCCAACAGTCAGGGATATGAAACTTCACTTTCATTGACAATTACTGTAACCTCCTTATGTGATAAGATATTTAGAATTTCTTTTACATTTTGTATTAGCATAATGTTGGTACTGCCTTCTCTACTAATGACCTGGCATTAAACTTATGTGTCAGATACATTATAGTCTTTTATATCTTGTCTTCATTCAGGGTGATCTTCATAAATCCCAAAACTGGACAACTTTTTAAAGAGGGGGAGATTATCACACGACCACAACTTGCAGAGACTTTGAGAGTAATTTCAGAGGAAGGGGTGAATGCCTTTTACAATGGTTCACTGACTGACAGCATAATTAAGGATTTGGAAGAGATAGGTGAGTTTCAGAGTTCATGAAATACTAAAAGTTTTGCATAGTTACATGTTTTCCATAGACTTTTAATTTCAGTTAATGGATTAAAGAGCGTCCAATTGACTGAGTTGTAAGAACGCTGGCCTCTCGTGACAAAGGTGATAGTTCAAAACAATTCACTAAGGTTTTTTTTTACTTGTTGAGCTATGAGTGTCAAAGTGGAAATGGAAGCTCTTCAATGTATTTTAAAACTTTTTGCCAGCTTAGGTTCTGTGAAATTCATGGTTTTTCTTCAAAGGAAAAGCACAATTTCTTAAGAAAATACAACTTGCAAAGCCAAAATGCACCTACTTAGAATGTTTTCTGTCAAATATTTTGGCATATTTAGATTTAGGAAAATATAAATTACCAAAACATAGACTAATTCCAACTTTCTCTTTTGTCCTATTTTGACTTAGAATGCACTGCAGCATCTCCGCTCAATGAAAACTAAAAATGTTATAGTTGGCATGAAGTCATTTTGACCTTTGAATGCAAAATGGGGTTTCATAAGCAGCGACAGTTTTCTTTGATGGCTGCACAATTTTAAACTGATTCCATTTTTGTGTTAAATGAGACCAGTACATATAGAAATTATTTATGTGTTTTTAATATGAGAATACTGGCGCTTGTTAGTGGGGAATCACAACAAAAAATGCTGGTATTGTTCCCTGGGATCTATGAAGAGAGAATAGACTACTGCACCCTTAGAATGGAAAGCGGTTAGTATTTTCATTTCCCAGCTCAAGAGCGCTGGCGGTCGCTGTCTCGAAAGACTGCGCATGGTGATCCTGGTAACGGGCCCTCCCAGTTTGTGATAAGAGGTTTAGATGTTGTTAATGATAAGATATCCTGGACAAATAGATGTATCAGAGGATACCAGGATAGTGCCAGATAAGAGACTGGTCTTATAAGAAATACCCCCTTCTCTGAAAAGAGCAAGGGTGTATCGACAATCAAGGTGAGGTCCAGCTATGCAAGTTCCCAGAGTAAGGTATGATGATGAATTTCTCTGGGTCCCTATCTGCTACCTCTTGGGATCTCACCAAGAGTATGTTATCTATGTTTTGTTATTTGGCAAAGTGTCTAGGGTAATGTATTTTAACAGTATGAATTTCAAAACAGAACTTTAACTTTAATGAAAATTAAGCAAGCCTGTTTTCAATTCATATTTACAATTTAATGGTCCTGAACATCAATCTTTTTGTCAGGACTTTCAAACTCAAGAAAATGTTTATTAAAAAATAGAAATAAATATGTTGGACACACTGTCCATGTCTTTTAAACAAAAGAGGTCACTGGAATGTCTACACCCAGTTCTTGTTTCTATGCTTGATAATACCACTATTCTGTAAATGGAAGGTCTGTTGTTTTCATCCCTCCAAGGTAAAGTTTATTTGGTGGAATTTGATTTGAATGAACTGTCATGTGCCGGCTGTAAGGCACTTATCTGGAACTTTGTTGATACAGTTTGCTCATAAGTATTCAGGTTCACCAAAACGTTGTGCTTCCTGGACTAAGATGTGGAGTTTAGCTGCAGGTTATAGTATGAGCATTCAACTCACACGTGTTCTTCTTCCCCAGGTTTCTGCAACAACTAGGTCTTTGTAATTCAACCCTCAAGTAAAGAATCTTCACATACACAAGCTAACCAGCCATAAAGGGCCTATCACACTGGTCTTTCAGTCCAGATGGCAAAAGCTGGTCCTTCTGACTCATTCTGAACATGTCAGCTTGGCATGCACACTTTTAGTCTAATGGCAGACTTTACAAGCAGTTGTTAATTTTTATCAACTACACCTGACCAATCAGATGACGAGTTAAAAAAATTAACTATTTCCTAGGCTATAGAATTTGAGCAGTTTTAAGCGAGTTTGTCTAATTTGACCAAATTTGTTTATTTTATATCATAGTTATTTGTGAACCGATTTTACTTATCAAAAATGATAATTAAACAGCCCATTATTCTCTATCTTTCTATATAGTTTTCCTTTATTTATTCCTTTGCATTCAAATGGGGTTAATTTTTTCGTAATTAAATCTTATCTTAACCTGATGTGAAAATATTACTAAATTAAATTTTTCTACATCAAGATAATTTTGTATGAGGGAATCTCTATGTGTATATGTTAAGCAATATCAGTGCTATAATTTGAGATATCCCTTTTATTTTAATTATCTTTAGTTATCAAGAAATAAATTATTTAAGTTCGGTCAAAAACGCAAAATAGGCATTATTTCCACTTCAACCAAAAATTTTCTTGTTCTACAAAAAGGAGGTAACGAGTTAATTGGTTGTTACATTTTACTACGTTCATCGATAAATATTGGGGTTGGTGTGTTAAAAAGGGGGAAGGGTGGTAACTTTTAACTTGTTTTCTTAGAAAATTCAAATACTCTAGTTAAATTGTTGGCGGTAAATTTGACTGGGCCCTCAGACAAATTGCAAATACTGTAGTTATTTATAGATTTAAAATTACGATAGCTAGTTCGTTTTAAGCGGGGAATTTGAGCGGGTTGTGATACAGATTCACTTTACTACACAGTTCATCGGTTAGCAAGGCAGTGGTTTTGTGCATGTTTGGCTCCTGTGTCCGTAAATCACACCCTCAGTCATGATGTGAGCAAGCCATCGCATCTTCGTATCGTGGCTCAACAACAGTCTCGAAAAAGGCCCTGCTCTCGCAGTGAATCTTGGGCTGGCAGTCAGTAAGCTGGTGTCGCTTTCGGCCTGTCCTGTCCGACTAGGGGAACGTCTTGTCGGCAGGTGGCCAGTGGTTCTCGCAAGAATAAAATCACCGGGGCCGCCTGGATCCGCTCTGCACAGAGCGCTGTCTCTCATGATGTGCCACCTCCTCACAATGACCCCCTTTGCAGGGTAGAGAACCATCCGACTCGTGGCATTGTACACACATCAATAAGTGGGTCTGGTGTGACCTCCACCAGCTGTGCCCGCTGAGTCGGGGAAGTTCTCTGAGGTTGCAAGAAAGCCCAAAACCAGTACCCCAAATTTTTGTTGCAAGGGTAAGAGTGAAGAACTCAAACCCTAGGGGATCGTAACGAACAAACGAACGAACAAACTGCACCCTTAGGCTAGTCGTACAAGTTGAATAATATAAGATGGTGCATGGGGCTGACAGTCTCATCATGAGAAACAAATTGACACAGAAATTAGCACTGTCAGATCATGTGACTGCAAGGTGCAGGCTTCTTGTAAGGGGACCAGCTACAGTAGTGGCTTCATTCTCCACAGGGAGTATAAAGGGAAATGATAATGAGAGAGTACAGAGGGAAATGATAATGAGGGAGTACAAAGGGAAATGATGATGAGAGCGTACAAAGGGAAGTGATGATGAGGGAGTACAAAGGGAAATGATGAGAGAGTACAAAGGGAAATGACCATGTTGTTTTAATCCTATTTACATCACCGTTTATGAAGTCTTTAATTTTTTAGCCATTTTACCTCACTAATCATGTCCTTCTTCTGTCTTACTTACACATGATTTTTATTTAGTTTACTTTATCAAACAATCCTTTTGTTAAGTTTATCTCATCTTTTAAAATATCTCTGATATTGGTTGCATCAGTCATCATGATGTTCCATCCAGTTTACTCCATCTGCTTGCCATTTATTTCATTTTTGCCTCATCTATCATAATGTCTTTGATCCAGTTTACCTTGCTCTCCATAATTTCTGTTGTTATTTGATCAAGAACGTCCCTCACCTGCAACATAGTCTCATCTGTTTGCAGAAAATTCTGTTTGTGTCTTGTCACATCAACATTCCTCTTATTACTTATTGTATAAGTGAAACATCCTGAAATGAACAATGAACCAATCCCAACAGCTTTTCAGGAAAATTTGGAAAAGGCCTGCATTGCATCATGAAAGCTAAACTAAACACTGATTAACAGAGCACGCTGGCCTTCTTAATTTTTTTCATTGTGCATTGACTATAAGTCATGATAAATTTGACAATAAAGATCCAATGAAGTTGAAATGAAATGGAAAAAAATGAAACAACCTCCGGAGAATTAGTGCTTACATCATATTTTGATGTGTCACTTACTCGAATTACTATAATGCACTGTGATTATATTTTTAGGTTCAATTATCACCCGGAGTGACCTACTTAACTATGAAGCTTTAGAGAAGACACCCTTGGAAGTGACTGTAAATGGAGGAATAAAAATGGTGACTCCACCTCCTCCAGGCAGTGGTGCTGTGTTATCATTTATTCTCAATATTCTTGATGGTGAGTCTTTGCTGGCATGACTGTGTTATTGTTTGTTTTGTTGTAATAGTACGCCGCTATTACTCGAGGTGAAACCTCCGGTTAATATGTCTAACCTGAGACTGATTATACGCGAGTATCCCTTTTTTCCCTGTACAAAGATAGGTGTCCTCTTGCCATTCAGGCAGATACTCGCCATTTTGGAGGTACTCATTAGAGCTGGGTCAGCTCAGCCATACAAACCACTGCTACAACCGCATGTAACCGCTTTTTGCAGGCTTTCTGTGGGACTAGCAGCAATGGTGGATCTATGCTTTGTAAGGAGCATAAAGGAAAATGAGATGAATATGTGATATCTTCTTCAGTTATTTGGTTTTCATTCCTGGTTTGTTTCCTGGTTTTTGTTACTTAATGTATCCACTAAATGTGCTCCAGTTTTTAAAAAAATCCACATTTAAAAAAAAACCTAGTGTCTTTCATTTAATTGCTTTTTTGATGTTCTTATTTCCAAACTAAACAAATGCAGAGGCTACTTTATGATTTATGTTATGATATAAATATAAGATTTAATCGTTTCTTCTACTCTGTGCAAGCAACCATTTATAAGCATCTGATTGACAGAGTGGTTAGAGTGCTGGTTTCTCGTGGCAAAGGTGCTGCGCTCCAATCTACCCAGCTGTAAATGGTACCTGACTTTGAGTTAGGGAAGGAAAAGGCAGCGAGGAAGGGCACTGGTCACCCCCATCTCTTGATGCTGGACCTAGTATGGTGAAGTCTCTAATACTTCACTCTTCTATGGCAGTATATGTTATAGGACTAAATTTTTACCTATTTATGAGTATCTCATGTTTTTTTGTCACAGAAAATTTTGTTAGCTTTATATATTTTGCTACTGGCTTTCCCCAATTTAATAATTTCTTGGCACTTTCTCAGCCCTAAGAACAGGTTTTCACTTTATCCATGTACTTCATGTTCATTAATGTGTAGCAGTAGGTGTAGTGTTAATCTATGTACTCAATTTAACCAGAAGCTAGCTGATTACCGGCCTAGCAGAGAGGATTGTTGATATGTAATTTCTGTAGCGTTAGTCTAACTCAGGGTTTCTCAACCGGGGTTCCACAGAACCTTAGGGTTCTGAAATAGGTCACTAGGTGTTCCGTGAAATATTATGATTGAAAAAATTAAAGTTTTTTTGTTGTTGCTGGGTGATGTTAGTGCTCACAGTGGTGGACAATCACTGAGCAGCCCCGTGTGGCAGTGCGCAATAGGACCGTGTTTACTCTTGCGCATACCATAATTCATTGGCATCTTGTAGAGTAGAAATTTGTGATAAGACTTTTAGGTCTACTTGGATAAGGTTAAAAAATAATCAAATATGAAAGAAAAAAAAAAAGAAGGAAAAACTGAAGTTTCTTCTATTTACACTACTAACTTCCATTAGAGTTATCCTTTGTGGTGTAGCAGCCGGTTCATACTTTGTTGACTAAACGATCGCAGCCTTTGTTACCCAGGTTCGGAACTGCGCTGGTGTAATGGTTACCAACCACACTGTGCTGGCAATTGGGTGATCAAGGTTCAAGTCCGGGCGAGGACATTTCAACGAGTGTCGCCGACCGGGACTTGGACTGGATTAATTTGAGCCCTGGTGAAGACATTTGAAGGAGTGTCGTCAACCAGGGACTGGCAGCTCCTGAGCCGACCCAGCTCTAATGGGTACCCTATGAAGACGGCGAGTATCTGCCTGAATGGCGAGTGGACACCTGTCAGTGTACAGGGAAAAAGGGATACTCACGTAAAAATCAGTCTCAGGTTAGATATACTAACCAGAGATTCTCGCCTCGAGTAATAGCGGGCGTACGTTAAAAAAAAAGAAAAAAAAAAGACCCAGTTCTTACCTCAATAGATGGTGACGAACATGAACACATATAGAGTGGTTACATTGACAATTGATAACGCAACTCTATAAGACTGGCGATAAGCCATGGTTGAGTTTACAACACATAGTTTATTTACACTGTACACTTCAGCATGTAATAGTAACTCTCGATCTTCAACACTTGATCTAGAGCATTTTATCCAATAATTTCTTCTCATGATTATGGCCAAGGAGTGTTTTCGATCTTCTTAGTTCTATAATAGATCTTGAATCTTGTTACATTTGATCAGGTTATTTTCTTGATTGTTAGAAAACTGGACGTTATTTTCTTGATTGTTAGAAAACTGGACAACTCCGGGGAATGGTAACTTTTACTGAAACCTATCCGTTGTACTGGCCTCACATCACCAGCCCACAGAACTTCTAATTACCAATGTCTACGTACCCTTTTCTCTGGCGAACGTATCTTCATGTAGCATAATTCATTCTTGATTCGTCTAATACATTTCTGCTGCTTAAAGTAAATTTCACTCTGCTTCAAATGCTGGCTACCGCAGGCCATCGGTTTTACAAAACTCGATGAGCTAGCAATACATTTCAAGATGGCTGGTCCACCATGTCTTGACCGCTGAACCAGCTCGTGCAGTCTACTCTGTTTAACTGACGCTTCTGAACTGCCCTTGAGAAGCGTGTTTCTCTCGAATATTAACTAATCTACAAACTTTCTGGAACGTCCTTAGTGATCACTTCCTTTCCGCATTTCATGTTTCTGCCTTTGCTCTTTTTCTGACTGCCCCTGCCTATCTGGCCTAAGCTTAAACCTAGTTCTTCCCCTTAGACTGTTACAGTAGGGAGGGGGAACCACGCAAAAAGAGTAGGCTAATAAGTTGACCAAAATAAACAGATCAACAGAAAAAAATATCATTCTCTACTCAAAAGAGCACAGACAGTTTTTATAGGATTATTATACTAACAACTTACTAACCACGCTAAGGTACAGTGTAGATACAATAATTTTTATGCAAGGGTTCCCTAAGACCAGAAAATTATTTCAAGGGTTTCTCCAGGATAAAAAGGTTGAGCAAGGCTGGTCTGATAGATAAATCAAGAAATAGTATTCATATATTTCAATCAACCTTAATCTAGCAAATTTTTATTCATTTCGACCCAAACATGCATTATTTTTTTTTGCAGGTTATAACTTCCAAAGCTCAGATCTAGCCACAGATCAGGCAGCTGTGTTGACCTATCATCGGATGATTGAGGCCTTCAAATTTGCCTATGCCAAACGTACAGATCTTGGAGATGAGAATTTTGTAAATGTAACAGAGGTAAATTTCCAGTAAAAGTGCATAACTTCTTGAACTGTGCAAATTCGATTTTCCATCTCCAAAATGATAATTGCCCTGTGTAGTTCCATGGTGGGGAAGAGGGATGACTGAAAAGATAAGGAAATAATAGGACAACTCAGGGAGGTCAAACAAGGTGTCTAATGTGAGGTTATGTATGGGACTGGCATCCTCATTATGTAAAACAGATGCCACCAGTGCAAAACATGTGATTGATTGGGGCAGGATTCCTTCAAGAGGACCAGTTACAGTGGTGGCTTCCTGCTACATAAGTAGCGCAAATGGAAATGATGACAATGGTAAGTGATAAGTATGTAGCCGTTTTAAGAATATGAAAGTGACTGCAGTAAGTACGGAACAAGGCGGTGCAGGACATCAATCAAATCAATACCCTTTAGCTCCCTGAGTAGCATAGGCCTTCAACAAACACATGCCAAGTCTTCCTGTCCTGTGCCACCTGCTCAAGTTATTTGCATGTTTTCCTCATCATTTTCACTTCTGTATACAGTTCTCTTCTCCTTGTGTTTTTTGGTCTGCCTCTCTTTCCCTGTGGATTCCAGAACAAGGACTGCCTTGTAATGCTATCAACAGGTTTCCTCACTGTGTGTCCTATCCATCGCCAGCATCTTCTCAACTCGTGTTCCACTGGCACTTGTCTGGTCCTTGTCATCAATTCCACATTTCTGACTTTGTCATACCTTTTCAGTCCTTCTATTCTACGCAAGCAACCGTTTATAAAAGTCTGTAGCTTTTTGGGGTGCATGACATAGAAAAGTCTTAATAGGTCACAGGAAAAACTAAATCCAGTGTTACGACCACGATGTCATCATCAGGATGATCTACAGCTGGGTAGACTGGAGCATGAGGATACCGTATGAACTGTTTAAAAAAAAACACAAGCATAAGAAAAGAAAAATTACAATAAATGTAGTACTATAGTAAAACTAAATTTTACGTGGTACCTGAGAAGGCAAAGAAAAAAGAATAATCCTGCTGCTTTCTCAGGCTTGTCAAAAACAACTAAGATGAGATTTGGAAACTCATCTTGTGAAACAAAACAAATTGCTACAGAAACCACCAACAGTGTAAGAGCATGTGAAGTGCTTTGGTGTGAGCTTCCTGCAGCAGAGCTGCTATAGTGCTAGCTGTATGCTTCAAAAAGGAGGAAGGCAACTGATTATTATCAAGATACGAAACTAAATGATATATATATATATATATATGTGATAGGGTGGGCGAGATGATGATGATGATGTTGTGATATGTGATCACCTTCTTGCACACTCGCAACCGACCCAATCAACAATAAAACTCTGATTCTTAAGGCAGGGGCTGTATTTATTCATACAACCCAGTCAGTGACCAAGCGTATGAAGCAAAGATTAAACAAAGCAAACAAAACAAAACACCCAGCCAGTGCTCGATTGCTAATCTGAAGATGCAAACAAAGCAACGACTAGTTAAAATCATAATAGTTAAATAATCGGAAACACCGCGCTCTCACCTGTCAAACTGTCCTTCTTCCACGCTACCTGCAACATTCAACTATCACACACACACACAAACACACACTTGCATGCCATCCAATGAGACTAGTATGGTGTTGTGCATGAGGCTGTCAACCTCACCATGTAACACAGATTGCTACTGAAACCACTACTGCAAGAGCATATGAATGCTTTGTGAGGGCTTCATGTGGATGCCAGCCACATTGGTGGCCCCCATGCTCCATAAGGAGTGAGAAGAGAAATATATATCTCCAAGTGAGCCCACGTGCTCTCACAAACCATTCTACACAAAACAATAATTAAATAATAATAAAATGGACATAGAATAACATTCAACTATATGTATAACGACTACTCTCATTAATGGGCATAAACCACTACCTCGCAACTGATCCATCTCAATATTTGTCCCTGCACTCCGAAGCATGTCGTATATGCCGACTGATGAGATTGGGAACTCATCATATAAAACACATTGTTATGGAAACAACCACTGCAATAGCATAAAAATGCTTCTTGTGGGCTTGTGATGGACACCAGTTGCATTGGTGTTTCCATGCTCCGGAAGGAGCAAACAGAGAAACACCTCTGTCTCAACATGCCTTACACACAAAGGAGTGCTCAGCAGAAATCTAAATGACTATCAAAGTAAACCACTAAAGATATACAGTAGGATTATGATAAGTATCATGAAATACACTAAATTACCATTGCATCAAAGAATAAAATATAATTATTCTTGACTTAACAAAACTAGAACTAAATACATCACCTAAAGGAAATTTAACACGAAAACTATCTCTTCCATTACCGAAGAAAATTACATTAACCTGCCTTCACCCACTTGTCAATTCACACAATATAAAATAGCGTAACATTACTAGGCCTATAACACGTGATAACTAAGAGTGTTAATGCAGACTCCTTGGCGCCTTCTTTATACACATGCATGATGACGCGCCGCCTTTATACACATTGCATGATGCTTTTCATGAACACGTGGCTGCCATCTTGCCAACAGTTAATATTATCTAAATTACAGTCCCAGATAATATCTCTGTCTAGTTCCATGTATGAAATACTTTCATTCTATATTTGCCTTTCTTGCCCGGTTTGATAAATGAAGTAATTGCTACTAAACTCTTACAGCCGCAATCTGGACTTAACACCATTAAAATCTATCCACACATATTTTCACTCATCTATCATTTCAGAACTAAATATAATGTCCTAAAAAGAAATCTCCTTAGGAAACACATCTATCTGTCTATTTCATTAAACATTAGAACAGACACGCTGAATATAATTTTAAAGCTACAGGGAAATAATGGTAATTTCACTAGGAAATTATCTAATCTGCTTTAAAATCAAACTCACGTGTTCAAGGCATCTACAGATTGCCTCTGGTTTCTTACTCTGGGCTGCTCTTGCAAATAAGGGTCTTTCGCCGGCTAGGCACTTCTTTATATAACCCGCTAAGCCTAATCACTCAACTTAGTCCGCACGCGCAGTAATTGGGCCACTTAAATAACACACGCGATGAATGCTCTAGAAAAAGCAAAAACACAAATATGACACACAATTGTTTCTAGAGCGAAAACACAAATATAACACACAACTATTTCTAGGCTTTATTGTGGCCTAGTAATATATCTTCTTCTTGAAGATGTTTTGGTAAAAAGGCAGTGAACCATGGAGACAATGGGGATGACAAAATGGCGCTGAGAATGACAGACAAAATGGCGCTGTCACACACACACATATATATATATATATATATATATATATATATATATATATATATATATATATATATATATATAGATATATATAGATATATATAGATATATATAGATAGATATATATAGATAGATAGATAGATAGATAGATAGAGGTCTATATCCTTTTATCCAAACATCCAAAAACCGAAATATTCTGAAAATCGAAAGTAACTTTTTTTAATCACAAGTTTTGCCGATTTTTTTACTTTTTTGAGTGATTTTGGGCTTTGTTTTAATGCATTTTGGGCAACTTTAACTATTTTGGGCGAATTTAGGCTACTTTTTGAATGATTTGTCAACATTTGAAAATCAAAAGTAACCTTTTTATCACAAGGTGGTTGATTGTTTACTTTTTTGAGTGATTTTGGGCTTTGTTTTAATTCATTTTGGTCGACTTGGACTATTTTGGACTACTTTTTGAAAGATTTGGGCAACATTTAAAAACCAAAATATGTACCATTTAAAAAAAAAAAAAAGTGCTGTCTCCAAGGATTCAGATAAAGGCTTACAGACCTGTATATATATTATTACAGTTGAACAAAAACAAAGTGTAGGATATTTCTGAAACCTCTTCATCATCTTCAACAAACGTAATTTCAGCACCATATTTATACATATCTATATGTAAAGGTCAAGGTAGTCCCATAGCAGATACTGCTGTAGGGGAATGAACTGTTAGAGACTTCACTATACTAGGTCCAGCATCCAGAGGTGGGGTGACCAGTTCACTTCCTCACTGCCTTTTCCTTCTCTAACTCAAAAGCAAAGTCAGTAACCCATTTACATCTGGGTAGACTGGAGCGTAATGATACTGTGAGTCGAACCCAGTACCTTTGCCGTGAGAGACCAGCTCTCTAACCACTCTGTCAATCAGATGCTCATATATCTATACTCACATATCATATGGAGAACAACAAAAACGACAACCAAAAAGTTACAGACTTTCATAAATGGGTGCTTGCGTAGACAATAGAATGGAAGTGGTAGGACGTGATCACTAATGTAGAACTAATGACAAAAACAATGAGAAAACGACGATGGAGATTGATAGGACACACACTGAGAAAACCTGTTGATAGCATTACAAGACAGTCCCTGTTCTGGAATTCCCAGGACAAGAGAGGTAGAGGAAGACCAAAGAACACATGGAAAAGAGAACTGGAGACAGACATGAAGGTGAGTGAAGAAGACATGAAAAGAGCTGATTGTACGGGGCATGATGGCATAAGTTTATTGAAGGCCTATGCTCCTTTGGGAGTTGAAAGGTGAAAGATGAAGGCATAATATGCCACTAATTCATGTAGTTATTTGTGCTTCCATCCAATCACCATGCATTCAGCATTTCTTACATTATTTCTACAGCTGGTACGCAACCTTACATCAAAAGAGTATGCTGATGGTATACGTAAGCTTATCACAGATAACTCGACACACGGATATGATTACTATGGAGCAACATATTACGACCGAGCCACAACCGGCACGTCACACCTGTCTGTCTTGGACCAGTATGGAAATGCTGTTTCTGTAACAAGCACAATAAATGGCAGGTGAGTTGATTCGTCTACCACGTGGGCAGCTATCGCCCATGTGCAACTGAGGCTCAAAAGGGGAGCAAAGAATAGTAACAATGTGACCTACCTGTTGGACCGTTTCTTCTAGAGGTAAAGACCTTCATTACGCGAATGGTTTTCTCAATGAAAATATTTCAGAAAATGTTCTTAAGTTGAAACGAACTCCAACAAGTAGTTGTCAATTTCAATTCAGGACTGCACGCAAGTCGCTCGTGAAAGTACATGTTATTTATTGACACGATACAAACGGGAATACACAAGACGATCATGGTTACAGGTTACAGATGCAAATGTCATACTTTAAAGTTGCTGATCCTACTCTAAAATTCTTGGAGATTCTTCAACAATCAAGTCCTCTTCTATACTAGTGAGCTGAGGATTATTTCTGTTCTCCGCCAATATATATTTACAATGAAGTCCGTTGACCTTCTTCCAAGGACGTCTATCGTAGTAAACGGCTTCATGTTCAAGGATCAATCTTTGATATCATACCCGTAAAATTCCCAGACTTTCTTCATACAATACTTATGTAGCATATATTTGTAAACATCCAAATAAAGTCATCCACAACAATACAACCAGGTTAGAGTTCTGTGTTGGCTAACCTCTCTTTATCCATGCCACGACTTTGGCATTGACAAAATACGGCATATAAAATATGTGAAGCATACAAATCATTTAACTTTGTTTCCTCGTAGGAATTCTCCCTCTACGGTAATTCAAAAGGGCTAACGACTCCATCTGTCCATTCTAGGAAGGACATACTGTGATGACTTCCCGCTAGACCAGAACTATGAGCGGCCTTATACATTAATTTACTCAATAAACATTCAATGACATGGGGCGACACTTACTTGATCCTACTACTGTTGGCTTCAACATGAACCAGTAGAGATCATACAACATAATGGCTTCTTCCAAACTTGCCAGCAAAATTCCAAGGAAATATATATCGGACATAAACATGGTCCGTACAGCCCCGACAAAACATGACGTCACAATCCCTAAACTAGGTTACCCGTGCGTCCAAAGCAACTCACACTGCATTGTGCACGTCAGTGCGTGAATCAATCGAACGCTCAAATAATATAACTATATAAAACTGGTGCGTACATTTGGCAGGACCGAAGACTACCCCCTTAGGTAATAAATGTACGTAACAGCTCCCTTATCACCTCCCCTTAAAAAAAATTAATTCTATTAATTTTTTTTTTGAACTAAGTACCCGAGAGAGGTGAGTCAAAACTACAACAAGATATATGAAATGCATAAAGTTATACTATATTAAGAAAAGAATATTAAAAGAAATCAATATAACTAAATGATAGTATGCATTAAAGCACACATCCACAATCGACCTACTTTGGAACGATGTGGTAATATTCGAAGTAAAAACAAGTTTGAAAATGAAAAAAAACCATTAAAAAAAAAAATGATAATAAAATTCAACTAAGTTTTCAAAAAAATTTGAAACATATGATTTCAAAAATGCAAATGAACAGCAACACTGATGATGATCAATGACAAGAGAATCAATAAAACAGAGAAATTGAAAATACAATGTGCAAAAATGAAACAATGCAAAATTAAACACATTAAGAAGTAACACACTTAATGTTTTTCTAACACTAGTATGGTTGACTAGTGATCTAAAAGTGAGATATCATAACTAAGAACCGTGAATGCAGGTGTTACGTGACAACTAAGAAAGTTAGTATGTGTGTGATCCCTAATCAATTAAATAGATTAAATTGAATTAATCTAATTTATATATTTCTTAATTAATAACAAATAACTAGTTAATAATATATTCTAAATAATTCTAATATCACTATCAATATGTCAATGTTCAGTTACAACTAGATAGTAATCGACGAGATAATGTTCTCAATGTTCCATACACGATAAATTATATTTTCGAACACGATATGTAGTGTAATATGTTCCATAGGAAATAACAAATGTATATTTGTCGCTCTTAACAATGTTGCCATATTAATAAAAAGTCACTGTAGTACCAATGTTCCCGTACTAAAAAATGTTACTTTTTAATACCAATGTTCCCGTTCTAATAAAACGTTACTGCACAAGAAGTAGTTATAAATCTATAAGTAAGTATATACTGAAAGTTATATTTATACGAATACTTCCGTTATATAAACAGTCTTTATAGATGTACAATCAATGATAATGTACATAGTTATTCATGTTATCGGTGAGGATGTTTCACCATCTGGAAGTGGTTTAGTTTCGACACGTTCACTTGGGCATCTTGATAGACAGTCTGCGAACACATTCTGCACTCCAGGAATAGCTCGTATCTCAAAATGGAATGGTTGAAGCGCTATAGCGTAACGCGCTGACTTTGATGACTTAACGTTCCCTGTATTCAGTGCGGTAAGAGCTTTCTGGTCAGACTCCACCACAAAGTGTGATCCGAGAAGATAACGATCCAGTTTAGTGATTGCCCAGACAAGAGCAAGGAGCTCTTTATCCAGAACGGAATATTTCGTCTCGCTCGGCGTGAGCTTTCTGGATACGTACATAACCGGAAATAAGGTGCCGTTATATTCCTGCATCAAAACTGCAGCGATAGCGTAAGAAGAAGCATCACTGCGGAGAATGAAGGTGAGATTTTTGTCAGGCAACCTCAAAAAAGGTGCATTTGAAAAAAAATTGTTTTATATAGTCTAAAGCCGTTTGGTGATCCTGCGACCACTTTATTACATTAGATGTGCCTTTCTTCAGTAGAGAAGAAAAAGGTGCAGTTATAGTAGACAAATGAGGGATGAATTTTGAATAGAACTGTATTAGTCCTAAAAGCGACCTAACTTGTTTTTTTTTGTCTTAGGTGCTGAGATGTTTAAAATTTTAGAGACGTTACTGTCTTCTGTATACATGAAACCATGACCTATGCGGTGACCCAGAAATGAGATGTCATGAAAACCGACAAAAGCCTTTGAAGGTTTCGCTGTTAAGTTATAATCCCGTAAGGTAGAAAGTAAAGATTTTAAACCCTGAATATGTTCATCCCAAGAGTCACTGAAAAGACAGATGTCATCTATATAAGTAATGACATCGGGACGATGAGACAATATGCGGCGCATCATGCGTACAAAGGTAGCTGGCGCATTCATTAATCCGAATGGCATAAAATTCCATTGAAAAAGACCCCGTGGCGTCGAGAAAGCGGTGAATGGCTTTGCTTTAGGAGTGAGTGGCACTTGCCAATAACCCTTTGAAAGGTCAAATTTCGAAAAGAATGTAGCATGAGATAATCTCTCCAATAAGTCATCTAAAAGAGGTAATGGTTCCGCATCGAATTTTGTAACTTTGTTTAATTTCCTGTAATCTACGCAAAGACGTATATTGTTGTCTTTCTTCCTAATGATTACCATGGAAGAAGAATATGGTGATGAAGATGGTTCAATTATATTTAATTGGAGCATCTCATCCAATTCCTTATCAACCTTATCACGAAAGTGTAAAGGAATAGGATATGGGCGAACTCGAATAGGCGTATCGTCAGTCAGAATAATGTCATGTTGGATGACTGACGTATGACCTGGGATGTCAGTGAGGACATCCTCATACGAGTGTAGAATATTAGAGACTTGCTGACGTTGATCAGCCGAAAGAGTAGATGAGATTGTAACATCATTCCATTTCTCAGTGGAATGGAGTGGTACAACTGGTATTGGTAGTTGTACATCATCGAAAGAAGATTCCTCTTCTTGGATGACTGACAAACTAGAATAGTGTTGAATAGGAGGTGTAGGATCGTCAGTTGCCTGAAACACTGACTGTAGATAATCAGGACGTGAGTAATACTCCTTCAACATGTTAATGTGGAAGGTTTTATGTTTACCATTAACATCAACGATGTAGTCGACATCGGATATTCTTGAGATGATCCTGAAAGGACCTCTCCAGGTAATTAAAAGACGATTGTTATGCGCAGGTAGTAAGACAAAAGCTTCATCACCAGGTATGAGCTGGCGAAGACGTCTATACTTGTTTGCAAATAGACGAGCTTTTTCTTTGGCTTGTTCAGATGATGCAGTAGCTAGTCTACAAGCATCTATGATTCTCTTTCTCAGAGAGATCACATACTCATAAGAGGATTGAGTTTCCTCTTCAATATTCTCGTCAACCAATAAGTCGTGGATTAACGACATAGGACCGCGTGGTTGCATGCCAAAAACAAGCTGGAATGGAGAAAACCCCGTGGCTTGATTTTGTACTTCGCGATACGCAAAGAGACAAGCGGGTAGGACCCGATCCCAGTCTTGGGGATGGTCTTGAGTCATCTTACCCAACAACTGCTTGAGTGTCCTATTGAGACGCTCAATTAACCCATTTGACATCGGATGATAAATAGAACTAAGAGATCTGTCTATACCTAATGTCTTCATAACTTGAGACATGGATTCAGAAATGAACTGAACCCCATGATCCGACAAGATTTTCCGTGGAAAACCAATGCGTGAAAAGATTAACATCAATGCCTCTGCTACACTGGCAGATGAAGTGTTCTTGAGAGGGATGGCCTCAGGCCAACGAGTGCACATATCAATGCACGTAAGGATATGCGTATGCCCTCTAGCAGATGGAAGCATCGGACCAATAATGTCAATGGCCATTTTATCAAATGGTCTAATCGGGATGTCCGCAGCTTGAATAGGAGCCGCATGAAATGGACCCCGTACCTTAACTTCCTGACATATCAAACAGGACCGACAATAGAGAGTGATGTCCCTATGGACGCCTGGCCAGTAGAATGCCGAAAGCACTCTGGATTTGGTACGCGAAAAACCCATATGGCCCGCACATTGCGAGTCATGCGCATGTCGTAATATACGAGATCTCATAGAGGATGGGACTAAGATCTGATAACATAAGGATGAGTCCTTTTCCCGTATTACTCTAACCAAAATCCCATTTTTAAGTATAAAGTCATGTCTAGATTTTGCAAGTTTGTTGCTGGTATTCTTTTTGTTCACATACTGAAAAAATGTTTTTTAATGAATCATCATTCTTTTGCAATGTTGCAAACAACTCCCGTGAAATAGGAGCATCATCATCACAAGTGGTATGAACTGTAGGTTCAATAGGTGTATCATGCGACATATTAGTAGCTTGCGCTCTAGTCACTACTGCATTTGCAGTTTGAATATGTCGCTCTTCCCATTCAGCTATTTGCTGTGGTGTACACTCTTTAATACCATGTATGCGACCAAGTATTAAATCACAAATTGGATTCGGAAGGAGACATGCTTGGATCTTTCCTGAAAAAAATGGTGTATTAAGATCAATAATAGCAGTGGGAAATGTTTCAACGGTGCCACCAAAAGTCACACACTTGACAACCCTGCCCGTGGCACAACTTGGGTTGATCAGCGAAGTCCGGACGCCCACAGTGCTACAACCTGAGTCAAATAGGAGAGAGCATGAAATGTTGTTGACAAATCCCTTGTTAAACTTAAGAGAGCCCTGTCCCTGGTGTACTGACGCAGCAGTGGCCGTACAGACTGCAGGTAGACTAGGCAAGGTATGTCCGCAACGCAGTGTCGTGATCGCCTTAGGCTGGAAAAGAGTCGAGCATTCTGGACAGTCTTTCACCTGGGTACAATCAAGAGAACAAGACATAGCATTGTGAGTTTCAGCTACTTTACCCTGTTCAATGTTAGCCTGTGTATCAATTAAAGAGACATTAGAATGTCTACCCGTATTACTCGACGATCTTTCTCTGCGACGCGATCGATTTTGATTATTTGCATTAAAATTGCCATAATTGTCTTTTCTACTAGAGTTAAAATTTGGATGAGTCCGATAGTTTGTATAATTAAAGTTATGCTGTTCTTTAAAATTTTTATTCCAAGAACCTTGTCTGTTTTGCGGACCCTGAGATCTTGATCTCCAGTTTTGTTTATTATAATGTCCTTGATTATTTTTAAAATTATTGTTACCAAAATCTCGCGATCTGTGAGCTTGGTTCCAAGAAACATTAAATGGAGCAGATTGTTGAAATTGCTTCCCTTTGTAAAAGTTATCATTGTTAAAATTGTAATTATTTCCCTTATTGGCATACCTGTCAGCACTAAAGGAACGATTTCGTGAAAAAATTGTTTTGTTGTGCTGCAAAAGCAACAGGCAATTCATTCTTAATCTGCGCATTACTTAGATCCATGGTTGGGTGAGCAGTGCAAAAATTTTTTGCATGTTCTTCTAAGCCTTTCATAGATAAAGGTTTCCGTTCGTGTAAAAATGCGAGAAATGTAGGATTTACAGACGAAAGTACCTTATCGCGCATCAGTAAATCGAAGAGACCTTCATATGACTTTTCAATTTTGGATAATTCGATCCATCTTTCTAATGTTAGTCGTATCTGTGACAGAAAATCACTAAAATTTCTGCCAGATTGAGGTAGTAATGTATGAAATCTTAATCGATATTCGTCTTCTGTCATTTGGAATTTTTGCAGAAGTGCCGCTCTAAGAGCATTATAGTCATTTTTCTCACCAATACTGGTAGTATGATAAACTGCCAAAGCATCCCCAGTAAGTAACCTGGATAAATATGTGCAATACAGTGTTTTATCCACGTTGTAAGACCTACAAGTGGCCTCAAATCTATCTAGGAAAAATATTACGTCATCCGACGGGGGATTAAATTTAGGTAATTTAAGGTTAATTTCCTTAAAATGATCATGTCTGGATGAAGTTTGGCTTTCAAAAGTTCTCTGAGAATTAGCTTCCTGAGTTAACCTAAGTCTCTCATATTCTGACTCTGCTAATTTCAGTTCATGCTGTCGTTTTCTATCATTCTCTTCCATCTCAAGCTGAAGTCGTTTTGTGTTTTGTTCAGCTATTAATCTCCTTTCTTCTATTTCTTTTTGTTTCTGTTCCATTTCCTTTTGAACTCGTTTCTCTTCTAATTCAGCGGCTAATCTCATTTTTTTCTCCTCTTCCTCAGCTATAAATTTCCTCTTCTTTTCATCCTCCTCAGCAGTTAATCTCATTTTTTTCTCATTTTCCTCAGATTCAATCCGTTTTTGATCTGCCTCAAATTGAAGTTTTTCTAGTCTTAAAGTTTCTAACTTTCTCTGTTCGGCTTCTATTTCTTGAGCTTTCCTATATTCTGCAAGTGCAAATGCTTTTGCTTCATCAGGAGCCATCTGAAGAGCTTTTGCTTGCTTAATGAAATAATCTAGTGAATACATTATGCTTTATAAGTAGTCACAGTACTCTTGGTTTATAAAATGATAATTAATCAATATAAATTAATTAACCTTGTTACTATAACAAGTGTTCTTCATTCATGTCCTAGAACGGTATCTTGTTATCATATAGTTATGAAATATGTTAATAATCAATACAGTTATTTATATAATGTAATGTAATGAAAGCAACAACGTGAAAGACAATAGAGACATTACCGACAAGACACAATAATCAAAGACGAATGACTACAGTCGTAGAAATCAAATAAAATAAAAATGTAGAACTAAAATAGAATGTCGTAAAAAATTACGATGACATCTACGAACCAATAATGTACAAGACAATTGACAACACAGTGTAAAAACATAGGTTTTGTAAAAAACTGAACGACAGGAAAGGTGAGACGGACAATAATACAAACAAAATTCATCATAAAACTAAATACGAGTAAAAATAACTACGAAAACAACAATTAAACGTGACGAAACAGCTAAACAGATAATATTATAAGAAGCAACTAGCGATCGGAACTTCGGCAAGGTTTCTAGCCTTGTACCGGAATTATCGCTCAATTGAAACTTACAAGTTGAGCCCTACAGAACGTCTGACGAAGAGCCCGAATTGGCTTCGAGATGGATCTCGTTCGTCAGATCAACCTCCCTACCTCCCACGAAGAATGCACAACACATAACAAATAACATAGAAAATATAAATATGGACATAAGTATCGAAGGCACAACTAAGTAATAAAATGTTTAACGAAAGTAAGTTATACTCAACTACGCGTGTGCCGGAAAAACAAGGTGCCTCGTCTCCGTGGATGTACGTCAGAGGATACAATACTTCGCTCTGCGTATATAAAACCAGCTCGCACGTAATACTGACGAAGAGGTGAGCAAGTCAGTCAGTCACTGTAGAACCTGACGTGGAGGTTGATTGATGATCTTGAGCATTTGAGTTGATTTTGATTCATTATCACGCTAGGATCCAAATTGAGATGATGTCGCCTTGAAAGTACAAATTATTCTTTTCAAACGATAATTTGGATGGGTACGTTCCTTTGAAATTACTTCCAGACCACACTGGCATACCAATTACTGTTGGGCCGTTTCTTCTAGAGGTAAAGACCTTCATTACGCGAATGGTTTTCTCAATGAAAATATTTCAGAAAATGTTCTTAAGTTGAAACGAACTCCAACAAGTAGTTGTCAATTTCAATTCAGGACTGCACGCAAGTCGCTCGTGAAAGTACATGTTATTTATTGACGCGATACAAACGGGAATACACAAGACGATCATGGTTACAGGTTACAGATGCAAATGTCATACTTTAAAGTTGCTGATCCTACTCTAAAATTCTTGGAGATTCTTCAACAATCAAGTCCTCTTCTATACTAGTGAGCTGAGGATTATTTCTGTTCTCCGCCAATATATATTTACAATGAAGTCCGTTGACCTTCTTCCAAGGACGTCTATCGTAGTAAACGGCTTCATGTTCAAGGATCAATCTTTGATATCATACCCGTAAAATTCCCAGACTTTCTTCATACAATACTTATGTAGCATATATTTGTAAACATCCAAATAAAGTCATCCACAACAATACAACCAGGTTAGAGTTCTGTGTTGGCTAACCTCTCTTTATCCATGCCACGACTTTGGCATTGACAAAATACGGCATATAAAATATGTGAAGCATACAAATCATTTAACTTTGTTTCCTCGTAGGAATTCTCCCTCTACGGTAATTCAAAAGGGCTAACGACTCCGTCTGTCCATTCTAGGAAGGACATACTGTGATGACTTCCCGCTAGACCAGAACTATGAGCGGCCTTATACATTAATTTACTCAATAAACATTCAATGACATGGGGCGACACTTACTTGATCCTACTACTGTTGGCTTCAACATGAACCAGTAGAGATCATACAACATAATGGCTTCTTCCAAACTTGCCAGCAAAATTCCAAGGAAATATATATCGGACATAAACATGGTCCGTACAGCCCTGACAAAACATGACGTCACAATCCCTAAACTAGGTTACCCGTGCGTCCAAAGCAACTCACACTGCATTGTGCACGTCAGTGCGTGAATCAATCGAACGCTCAAATAATATAACTATATAAAACTGGTGCGTACATTTGGCAGGACCAAAGACTACCCCCTTAGGTAATAAATGTACGTAACACTACCATAAAAAGCTATTAAGGAGGGTTGGGCACGGGGATGATTACCCCATCTTGTAGAAATTTCTTCTGATTTCTTCTTCGATCCTTAGCCGCCAACTGTCAAAGATGTCAGTGGTCATCACGGCAACAAACTGCTTCCACTTTGCTTGGTCAGCGACCATCCTTTGTGCAGTGCCCCAGCTCTTGTTCATTCTTTGCATCTCAGCCTCCACAATTCTCTGCCAAGTTGCTTTTGGTCGGCCTCTCTTTCCCTTTCCTTCAGGGGTCCATAGCATAGCTATTCTTGTGATGGCATCAGGGTCTCTTCTGAGGATGTGGCCAACCCAACTCCAGCATCTGCCAGCTATGATGGTGTGTATGTCGTCTTGGTTGCTCCGAGTAAGCAATTCTTCTGGTTGATGATGGTGTTTGGCCAAGAGATTTGGAGAATTTTCTTTAGGCAGATTGTGTGGAAAGAGGACAATTTTGACATTTCCTTCTCTGTTACTCTCCAGCATTCCACATTATAGAGAAGCACAGAAAGTACACACAGCTCTCATATGTAAAAATTTAAAACCACAAATACTTCAACAAACAAAGTACAGGTCAACTCACGAAAATAAAACTCAGCAACCAAAACAGAAGAAAGGTCCCCTGGTAGGGTGACACAGGAAGCAACACAGAGAAAGCCGTAAGGAGTCTGTGCTGCTGACTAAACATTTTTTTCTCTGGGAGAACCTCTAGATTTGGCACCTGGAATGTTCGCACATTGAACAAACATAGTGCTCCCAGAGCAGTCCTTGATCTGGAATCCCCAGAGCAAGAGAGTTAAGGAAGACAAAAGAACACATGGAAAAGAAAACTGGAGACATATATGAAAGGAACACATGGAAAAACCTTGAGCTGATGGCACGGGACAGGAAGATTGTTGAAGGCTTATGCTCCTTGGGGAGATGATAGGTGAATAAAAAAGAAGAATCAGCAGCTGTAGCTTTAGGGGTAAAAGGCAGAATATTATGTACAAAAAAGTATAAGAAATGGATAAAAACAGCAAAAAAACATATCTCCATTAAAACAATAAAAAAAAGAACTTATTACACTAGGAACATTTTATTTTATGATAAAGGAACCCGGCTATGTAACATGTCTTGAGAAAAATACCATAGCAAATTATCTACTAACATGTAAGAAGTATGAACAACAAAGAAAACAACAGAATACTAAAAGGCGCACTACCATCGCTACAAACTGTTAAGAAAATTGAACTACCCAGGGAGTTACACAACATAGTACAATTTTATAATACCAAAACAAGAATCAGCATATAAGAGCTACCTGTGCTTCCCCTCAAGGTTGTTCTTTATCCCTTTCTATTCAATCTCTAGTTATCTTCTCCTTGTGTTGTATGGTCTCCTTCTGCTTCTCTTACTAACTTAATTTCGGTGTACATGCATACCTCAGAGATATTGCGGGTTCAGTTCCAGACCACCGCAATAAAGCGGGTCACACTCATTTTTTTGGCTTCCCAGTGCATATAAAAGCCTAAAATCATGTTTACACTTTGTCTATTAAGTGTGCAATAGCGCTAGGTCTAAAAATACAATGTACTGTAAAATTAAGAATACTTTATTGCTAAAAAAAATGCTAATCTTCATCATCTGAGCCTTCAGCGAATCGTAATCTTTTAGCTGGTGGAGAGCCAAAATCTGTCGGAAGAAGAAGGTACGATCTAATAAATAAACATGAATAATTTGAAAAATAAAGCGCAATATCTGCGAAGCGCAATAAAGTGAGGTGTGCCTGTATATTTTCAGGTTTGGCTGTGAGCGTCGAGGTATGAAGACAGGTATTATATTCAATAATGAGATGGATGACTTTGCATCTCCCAACATCACTAACGAATATGGTATACCACCAAGTCCAGCCAATTTCATTGTACCAGGCAAGCGGCCACTGTCGTCCATGTGTCCAGCACTATTAATTAACTCAGATGGCAGCATCAGACAGTCTCTTGGTGCAGCAGGTGGCTCAAAAATAACAACTGCAACAGCGTGGGTGAGTGCTTTTATCTATAACTCCTATTTATATGAGAACCACCTTCCTTATTGTACTTTCAATTCTTTTCTGGAGTCACAATTTTTCATTTTATACTTTTCAAACTCTGGGCAGGAATGCAGTGGCAGACTAATTAAAAGTGGCAAGCCAAGGTTTTAGTGGTCTAGATGTTGCTAATGACCTGGCTCTTCTGTCACAAATGCTAAACAAAATGAAAATACTTGAGAGATCACAGCAATTTGGCCTGAAAATACACAGGGAAAGGACAAAGATAATGAGAAAAATAGCAGCAAATGATAACAAGAATGCACTTGAAGAAACACAACTACAAGATGTAGAATCATATGTATACCTTGGCCACAATATAGACACAGCTGGAGGGACAGACAGTAATATGAGAATAAGAATACTAAGGTGATAGGAGCTTTCATTGCACTGGGAAATATATGGAAATCATAAGAAATCAAGTCCACCACAAAAATCAGAATCTTGAACTCAAATGTCAAGTCAATTCTATTGTATGGCTCTGGAACATGGAGAATAACAAAAACAACGATGGGAAGTTACAGACTATGGGTCCTTGTATAGAATATTAGTCACTGAAATTGTATGACAAGATCACCAAGATGGAACTGATGACAAGAACCAGACAAGTGCCAGTGGAACAAGAGATGAGAAGATGCTGCTGGAGATGGATAGGACACACATTAAGGAAACCTGTTGATAGCATTACAAGGCAGTTCTTGTTCCAGAATCCCCAGGGTAAAAGATGTAGAGGAAGACCAAGAAACACATGGAGAAGAGAACTGGAGGCAGTCAATGATGGGCACTCACAGGACATTGGAAAGACTTGGTATAAGTTTGTTGAAGGCCTATGCTCCGTGGGGAACTGAAGGGTGATGATGATGATGATGAAGTGCTGTACAGAGTATAGAAATTGATTTTCAATGTGAATGGCAGATAAGTACATCATGACAACATGTGTTATATATCATTATTCTGAAATCTAGACATTTTTAGATTATAAGAAGCAGTTGTATATCCTTCTCTTTCATCAAAGTTCCTGTATTTAAGGCCAAGCTCATTAACATGAAATATAAATCTGAAATGACTAACAGGTAGCTGCACACACACTGTGGCTGGGACAGAAGATCAAAGAAGCTATTGATGCACCTCGACTTCATCATCAGCTGCTTCCTCCTTGGATTGATTATGAGTCAGGCTTTAAAGAGGTGAGTTGAACATGCTTTGTTCTGTCTTTGCATCCTTTGTCATTTAGTGTCACCTCCACCGCCCCTCTCTCACTCTTTGAATATCTTACTATATTTCTCTTTTCGCTCCTTATTGAGAATGGAGCCACCACTTCCATGAAACCTGCATCAAAGCATTCATGTGTTCTTGCTGTGGTTGTTTCTATAGCAACTTGTTCTACATGATGCTGTCAGCCTCCATGCACAAACCTCTTATTAGTTGCCTCTTAGACGTGCTTGAGAGAGCAGTAGTGTGGAGCATTTGAATGTTTACTCTTCTGATTAGTTGTAAATAAAGAGACAAAGAGAGAAGATCAAGCACTCATATATTGGCGGTCTGGAACTGAGTTTCTCATATCTTTCCCCGTCATTAGTTTCTCATATATTTCCTATCGTCAGTTTCTCATATATTTCCCAACGTCAGTTTCTCATATCTTTCCCCATTGTGAGTTTCTCATATATTTCCCATCATCAGTTTCTCATATCTTTCCCCATTGTGAGTTTCTCATATATTTCCTGTCATCAGTTTCTCATATCTTTCCCCATTGTGAGTTTCTCATATATTTCCCGTCATCAGTTTCTCACATCTTTCCCAATTGTGAGTTTCTCATATATTTCCTGTCATCAGTTTCTTATATCTTTCCCCATTGTGAGTTTTTCATATATTTCCCATATGTTTCCCCATTGTGAGTTTCTCATATATTTCCCGTCGTCAGTTTCTCATATCTTTCCCCATTGAGTTTCTCAAATATTTCCCGTCATCAGTTTCTCATATATTTCCCGTCGTCAGTTTCTCATATCTTTCCCCATTGTGAGTTTCTCATATATTTCCCATCATCAGTTTCTCATATATTTCCCCATTGTGAGTTTCTCATATATTTCCCGTCATCAGTTTCTCATATATTTCCTATCGTTAGTTTCTCATATATTTCCTATCGTCAGTTTCTCATATCTTTCCCCATTGTGAGTTTCTCATATATTTCCCGTCGTCAGTGTCTTGTATATTTCCCGATTGTGAGTTTCTCATATATTTCCCATCGTCAGTTTCTCATATCTTTCCACATTGTGAGTTTCTCATATATTTTCCATCGTCAGTTTCTCATATCTTTCCCCATTGTGAATTTCTCATATATTTCCCGTCGTCAGTTTCTCATATCTTTCCCCATTGTGAGTTTCTCATATATTTCCCGTCGTTAGTTTCTCATATCTTTCCCCATTGTGAGTTTCTCATATATTTCCCATCATCAGTTTCTCATATATTTCCCCATTGTGAGTTTCTCATATATTTCCCGTCATCAGTTTCTCATATATTTCCTATCATTAGTTTCTCATATATTTCCTATCGTCAGTTTCTCATATCTTTCCCCACTGTGAGTTTCTCATATATTTCCCGTCGTCAGTGTCTCGTATATTTCCCGATTGTGAGTTTCTCCTATATTTCCCGTCGTCAGTTTCTCATATCTTTCCCCATTGTGAGTTTCTCATATATTTTCCATCGTCAGTTTCTCATATCTTTCCCCATTGTGAATTTCTCATATATTTCCCGTCGTCAGTTTCTCATATCTTTCCCCATTGTGAGTTTCTCATATATTTCCCGTCGTTAGTTTCTCATATCTTTCCCCATTGTGAGTTTCTCATATATTTCCCGTTGTCAGTTTCTCATATATTTCCTATCGTCAGTTTCTCATATATTTCCCGTCGTCAGTTTCTCATATATTTCCCCATTGTGAGTTTCTCATATGTTTCCCGTCGTCAGTTTCTCATATCTTTCCCCATTGTGAGTTTCTCATATATTTCCCGTCGTCAGTTTCTCATATATTTCCTATCGTCAGTTTCTCATATATTTCCCCATCTTCAGGCTGATATGATCAAGGGAAGTCATCCTGTCACGTGCCGTCAGCTCAAGTTCTTTCCACGTCTTCCTCATCATATTCACGTCTGTCTCCAGTTCTCTTCTCCATGTTTTCTTGCTTCTGCCTCTCTTTCCCTAGGGATTCCAGAACAAGGACTGCCTTGTAATGCTATCAACAGGTTTCCTCAATGTGTGTCCTATCCATCGCCATCGTCTTCTTCTCATCTCTTGTTCTACTGGCACTTGTCTAGTTCTTGTCATCAGTTCCATGTTGGTAACCTTGTCATACCATTTTAATCCGTCTATTCTACACACGCACCCACTTATGAAAGTCTGTAGCTTTTTGGTTGTTGTTTTTGTTGCTTTCCATGTTTCAGATCCATACAATAGGACTGACTTGACATTTGAGTTGAAGATTCTAATTTTTGTGTTGGATTTGATTTCTTTTGATCTCCATATATTTCCCAATGCAATGAAAGCTCCTTCTGCCTTTTGTATTATTTTGAAATTGTTGTCTGCCCCTCCATCTCTGTCTATATTACTGTGGAGCATGAACCTTCAACAAATGTATGCCAAATCTACCTGTTCTGTGCCACCTGTTCTGTGCCACCTGTTCTGTGCCATCTGTTCTGTGCCACCTGTTCTGTGCCACCTGTTCTGTGCCATCTGTTCTAAGTCTTTCCATGTCATTTTTTTATCTCTGTCATGTCCGTCTCTAATTCCCTTCTGCATGTGTTTTAGGTCTTCCTCCATTCCTCTGACCCTGTGGGTTTCAGAACAAGACTGCCTTGTAATGCTATTGGCTGGCTGCCTCAGAGTGTGTCCTATCTAACACCAACATCTTCTGATCTCTTGTTTCAGCCTGATTTTCTTTCCATCCTTCCCTGCTTGGTTTTCAAAGGACATGTCCCATATTTGTATATGCCAAAACTGTATTTCTTGTCTGATTTTAATCTCAGTTTTTTCTTGCTCTGTTTATTTGTTCTTGTTTATACGACATATCGTATTGAGTTCTTCATGTTTGCTTAGCTTATCATTTTCCATATCTAGTATGTGTGTAGTATGTTTTTTTAAAATTTCATTTGTTCTAGCAGCTCTAAATGTATGCTTGGTTCCAAAGGTTGTTACAGCCAGGAGTTGTAGTGAGGATAAGCTCTCACTGCAGATAAAATACTCCTATGGCACGCGCCTCAAGCAGCCTCTGACAACCAAGTCCAGCTCCCGGCCTTCACGTGTGGCTCAATTTGAACCCGACGGAACTGTTTCCACTGACGGGAGAAGAGGCAAAGGCGAGCGACTGGCGCCTTAAAACCAGCCACTTTGGGCAGATAGGGCTCGTGATCCTTGGTTGGTAGTAAGAGAAGGAACTCTGAATTCAAACCACCGCTGTCTTGCGGGAATATCCATTTATGGAATTGGCTTCGGGAGTAAACCCTGAGGATAAATCCGGAGTCAGAGTCCCTAAGGCAGTCTAATGTTGATTCGACATTATTCTGGCAATTCCTGCGATGTGGCTGGTACCAAACTGTATCGGCTACTGCCGTTCTTTTGGATCTACCAGCTGTGTGGAGAGGGGGAACATGCTGCATGGGCAACAGCTTGATCTCCATATAACTGTGCCCAAGCTCGCACCCTGGAGAGGACACTCCAGCTTCACCCTATAGGTGTCGGCAAAACACGGGAAGTAGCAGTTACCGGTTATAAGCATTTTGACCAATTGGCGTAGGGCATGGCGCCAGGGGCTACTTCCGACAGTGGGAGAGGTTCTGGGATCTCACTGGACACTTCAAGCTGGGCAGCCCCCAGTCAATAAGGTGTTGTCCTGCCACTGTCTGCTTTCCCCATTGGGTGCATGGGGATTAGGGTCAAATCCGAACTGTGGACAGAAAATTTTGCACCAAGCAACTATCGTAATAATAGAAATAAGCAAACTCTCAGATTTGGATGCTGGAACATCAGGACTATGTTGACTGGACTATACGAAAACCTACAGAACGTAAACGATGTAAGGAAGACAGCCATAATTAATGATGAGCTTAAACGACTTCAGGTGGATATAGCTACACTTCAGGAAACGCGCCTGGCGGGCTCTGGAACGGTGAGCGAGAAGGACTACACATTTTATTGGCAAGGGAAAGATCCTAATAAAACTAGAGAACACGGAGTAGGTTTTGCGGTCAAAAAATCGCTAACTAAAATGGTTGAACCAGGTGAGAATGGATCAGAACGCCTGTTAACACTCTGCCTGCAAACTAGCACAGGTCCCATCACCCTTGTCAGTGTGTATGCTCCTACTCTGTACTCTGCCTCAGAAGCTAAAGATGAGTTCTACGAGAATCTAGCAGCAGTCATCAAAAGCATACCTAGGCAAGAACAGATTGTTCTCTTTGGTGACTTAAACGCTAGAGTGGGTGCCGATAATGTTTCATGGCCTTCATGTCTGGGCAGGTTTGGTATTGGCAAGATGAATGAAAATGGACAACGGCTCTTAGCGTTGTGTGTCCACCATGACCTCTGCGTGACCAACACCTACATTCAGACAAAATCCCAGCATAAGGTGTCATGGAGACACCCACGATCCAAACACTGGCACCAACTGGACCTGATTCTCGTCAGAAGGCCACTTCTCAGGTCAGTGCTCTTCACTCGCTCGTACCATAGGGCAGACTGTGATACAGATCACTCCTTGGTTTGCTGCAAAATCAGAGCACAACCAAGAAAACTCTATCATGTCAGACATGAAGGGAAACCATACATTGATACCAGCAAGATGTCAGACTCTGTCATGATCGCTCAATTTACTGCGACCTTCAATAAAGTGCTCAGTAGCCCTCAGCATGGTGATACTATTACAGAGAACTGGGAGCATCTACGGAACACCATTCAAAGTACTGCACTTGCCACCTTTGGTAAGAAAACGGCAAAGTCAAATGACTGGTTTGATGCTTCATCAGATGTGATGGCACCTGTCATTGAAGCTAAGCGCAGTGCTGCAAATGAATACAAACGTTCACCGAGTGCTAGAACCCTACAGATCCTGAAGGCTACCAGAAGCAAAGTTCAACAAACTGCTCGACGCTGTGCAAATGACTATTGGCTCCAGCTCAGTGAGAGCATCCAGACCGCAGTGCAAACAGGCAACTTTAGACAAATATATGACGGTATAAAGAAAGCACTTGGCCCCCAAAAAAGTAAGACGGCACCGCTAAAAACCGTCAGTGGGGAGAAGCTAACCGATAAGGGTAAGCAGATGGAGAGGTGGGTCGAGCACTACTCTGACCTTTACGCTAGAGAAAATACCGTTACGCCTGCAGCCCTTGATGCTGTCAAATGTCTGCCAACTATGGAGGAGCTGGATGCCGAACCAACATTAGAAGAACTCAGCAAGGCCATTGATAACTTGGCCTCAGGCAAAGCACCAGGCAGTGATGGAATTCCTCCTGATTTAATCAAATGCTGTTAAAGCATGCTATTACATCCCCTGCATAGGATTCTGTGCCAGTGCTGGGAAGCGACAACTATTCCTCAAGACATGCGAGATGCCAAGATTGTAACACTGTATAAAAATAAAGGAGACAGAAGTGATTGCAATAACTACAGAGGCATCTCTCTTCTCAGTATTATTGGTAAGGTTTTTGCCAAAGTCATCTTAATGCGACTACACAAGTTAGCTGAGCGCATATATCCAGAGTCACAGTGTGGATTCCAAGCTGGTAGATCAACAACAGACATGATCTTCTCTCTCCGCCAGCCTCAGGAAAAATCAAGAGAGCAGAAAAGGCCTTTATATATCGCCTTTATAGACCTCACAAAAGCATTCGACCTGGTTAGTAGGGATGGACTCTTCAAAATCCTCCTGAAAATAGGCTGCCCTTATAAAATGCTGGAAATGATAGTCATTCCATGACGACATGAAGGGAACAGTCCAATATGCTGGAAGCACGTCACAGCCCTTTGACATACGAAGTGGCGTTAAACAAGGCTGTGTTCTGGCTCCGACCCTCTTTGGGATCTTCTTTGCCTTACTCTTGAAACATGCATTCAGAGATGCAACTGAAGGAATATGCCTTCACACTAGGTCAGATGGCCGTCTGTTTAATCTTTCAAGGCTGAAGGCAAAAACAAAAATCAGAAGGGTCACTATAAGAGACTTGTTGTTCGCTGATGATGCTGCAGTCATCACTCAAAGCCAACAGGAGCTTCAGAGCTTGATGAATCGCTTCAGTAAAGCATGCAAGGACTTTGGCCTCACAATAAGTCTAAAGAAAACGAATGTGCTGAATCAGGATGTGGGTGCTGCATCAGTTATCACTATCGATAACTCTGAATTGGCAGTGGTGCACCACTTCACATACCTAGGGTCTACCATCAATGACAAACTCTCACTGGACACAGAAATCGACAGCCGCATTGGCAAAGCTGCAGCTACCTTTGCCCGCCTCACATCACGTGTTTGGGGAAACTCCAAACTCACAATGAAGACCAAAGCTGCAGTATATAACGCCTGCATCGCCAGCACACTCCTTTATGGCAGCGAGACCTGGACGACCTATGCTAAGCAAGAAAGAAGGCTCAATACCTTCCATTTACGGTGTCTACGCCACATCCTTGGCGTGGAAAGATAAAGTGACAAATGTCGAGGTCTTGTCACATGCTGGCCTTGTATGTATACACTGCTTAGACAGTGCAGACTTCGCTGGCTTGGCCATGTTCGCTGCATGGAAGATGGTTGCATCCCAAAAGATATCTTCTACGGACAATTAGCAGATGGCAAGAGAGCAGTTGGGCGACCACAGCTGAGGTTCAAAGATGTGTGCAGGAGAGATATGAGGGCCCTGGACATGGATCCAGCAACATGGGAGGATGAAGCTGTCGATCGCACTAAGTGGCGATGCTATTTACGGCGCCACCTCAGATTGAGCGAAAAGAGGCTCACACAACAAGCAGAGGAGAGAAGAAAACGTCGAAAGGAGCACCAGGAAAATAAGCAGCTGAGGGCTGCCACCTCGGGGGCGCATTCCCATAGTCAGTTATGACCGAAGGGGCTATTATTATTATTATAAATGTATGCTTACATTTGCTATCTGTCTCTAAAGAATATGTTAAGTGTTTTGTTTAGCAAATTTCTCATGAACTATATTTTGTATTATAAGTTAACAAAGAATGTTTACTTTCATCATCATCATTCTTTAACTTTTCCTCTTTATGGAACATGTAACCACTACTGTAGCTGGTCCCTTTGCAGGAAACCTGCACCAAGCATTCGCATGCTTATGTAGCGGTACTTTCTGAAACAATCTGTTTTATATGACGAATTTTCCTACCTCATGTTACTCTGTTACTTCGAACACTAGTTTATATTGTATATTCCTTCAGATTTTGATTTAATTAACACATACTTTTCAACCTGTTGTGCATTCATATTGGATTATATTTTAAATTGTCATCTTGTACGACACGCCTGAGGTAGCAGTAAACATATTCTTTCCTGGCCTCATCAGGGACAGATAAACAACATGAGGACAACAAATACATGTATCCTATATATCAAATCCAACATTTCTGTCAGTGCCTAATGCTAAGGGATGCAACTTTGGTTCAAAGTTAAGTTAGACATTAATTGTATTGTTTCCCTTATATGTACTCTCCCGAAAATAGTAACACTTACCAAAGAAGAATGCGCAAATCATGGTGTGCATGAACAGTTTGATTATACTGTATGGAAAAAAGTCAACAGACACAACTGATAAACAGTACATGAACTGGAGGCAGGAAGATGCAGAGATCCATGATTTAAGTTGTACCAGATTAAAACAACAGAAAATCAAGATGCTCTACTGTCATGTTCAGACTTTTAACATCAGATGTAAAACAAATATTTTGTTATTTTTTGAATACTTTTGAATAAGTAAAATTGCCGTTAGGTATTGGTGTTTTTTAATTTAATTCTTGTCTTATGACAGGCTTTTACACTAGTTACCAAATAAAACGATATTGAATCAGTTATACAAATTAACGGTACATGGGAAACTCGGGACGTTTCGGATTTCACCCTTCGTCAGCCACAGTTACAAACAGGCAACAAGTATATATTTATTTCCTTACCAGTTTTACAGCAGCCCTCTAATTTATTTACTTACACAAGGAAAAAATTTACTTTCACCTTCTCATAAATTTATTTTGTCTCCTCAGTCTCTTGTACAGGCCCTGCACAAACTTGGTCATAATGTGACCGAGTACCCAGCAGGACAGTCTATTGTGCAGGGTATTGAGGTCAGAGAAGGGCGCATCTATGCAGTCAGTGATTACAGGAAAGGAGGCGTCCCGGATGGATTTTAATATGTGAACCAGAAGCAAATTATTGGTCTTAATATTATGGGGTAGATGACTCAGGGAAATTGATAAGTCTGATAAATCTGTAGTTAAGAAAGTTGGAGTTAAAATACAGGCAGAGTAATGGTTTGTTACTCTGTTACTTCGTACACTAGCAAATATTTTAATTCTTTCAAATTTCGCTTTAACACATACATTTCACACTGTTTTTCATTCATACTGGATCATATAATGTCATGTTCACATTGCCTCATATTTTCATTAAACTGAGTTTTGTACTAACGTTTAATATTACTGAGTTTCACAGTGACTAATGTCTAATATTGTATTATTTTTCACACTGTTTTGTATTTTACACTGTCTCATATTTCAGATATGTAGTTCAAGTTGAACCATATTTCACATGACCTGTAGGTTATATTGGGTTACATATCATAGAGTCCAGTAATTCACCTGCCTTGACATTGATTAGAAAATTTGTGGTTGATGATATATGTTTATAATAATCTTGTAGGCTTATATATTTTGTCTTTCTGAAGAGATTTAGTTTTCCTCACCCTTCAGCTCCTGAAGGAGCATAGGCCTTCAGCAAACTTATGCCTCGTCTTCCTGTCCCATGCCATGAGCTCAGTGCCTTTTCATATCTTCTTCATCCCCTTCATGTCTGTCTCCAGTTCTCTTCTCCTTGGTCTCACCCTACCTCTCTTACCCTTGAGATTAGATTTAGTATTAAGATTTATAAAATGACTTCAAAATAAAAAATATGTTTATTTATGTAACTTCTGCTATTTAATGAGTTTTCTGTTGTAATACGTGGCTAAATTTTCTAGATGTTAACAACGTATTGGCCCTGTATACCGCATACTTCTTCTTCCTCGTTTGCCCTCAGACATCTACATTAATGACTCTAATAAAAGTAGTAGTTAGCTCAAGGTTCCTGACATCTCCAAACAGTTTTTCGTGGAGAGAACGAAAGAAATCTTTATTTCATCAGGGTTAAGAAGTAGGCATATTATCTTTTTACATTTCTGCCCTGCAATACAATTCTCAATGTGTTTATAAATTAAAATTAAAATATTAATAACTTCAATCGCAATTAATCAGTATTATCAGTGCAATCAGTAATTGAGCACACACGATTACTCAGTCATTCACACAACAGATGAGAGAGGAAGCAATAAAGCTACTTCATATTTAAAATATTACATTGACAAGTAAATGCTCATTCATTCATTCATAACCCTCCACTCCCAAAGGAGCATAGGCCTCCTGTCACGTGCCATCATCTCAAGTTCTTTCCACGTTCTCCTTATCATTTTCACCTCTGTTTCCAGCTCTCTTCTCCATGTGCTTCTTGGTCTACCTCTGCTTCTCTTGCCCTGGGGGTTCCAGAACAAGGACTGCCTTGTAATGCTATCAACAGGTTTCCTCAGTGTGTGTCCTATCCATCGCCATCGTCTTCTTCTCATCTCTTGTTCCACTGGCACTTGTCTAGTTCTTGTCATCAATTCCATGTTGGTAACCTTGTCATACCATTTTAATCCCTCTATTCTACGCAAGCACCCATTTATGCTCATGGAAACATATTAATAACTGATACAGAGTTGTCATTAGATGTGTGTATAATATTTCATGACGTGAGAAGTGTGTCGTTGCCATATGGTACTCCATTCACTGCTGTAAACTGGGCAGGACTGGAGCAGATGTTCAGCTGTCATGGGGCTGATGCCACATACCGCATACAATGGTGAAAGGTTTACTATGTTACTTTTTACAGTTAGAAGAAGGAAAATACTGATGTGAGCCTGGTGGTAAATGAAAAATATTGATGTGAGCCTGGTGGTAACTGAGAAAATATTGATGTGAGCTTGGTGGTAACTGAGAAAATATTGATGTGAGCTTGGTGGTAACTGAGAAAATATTGATGTGAGCCTGGTGGTAACTGGGAAAATATTGATGTGAGCCTGGTGGTAACTGAGAAAATATTGATGTGAACCTGGTGGTAACTGAGAAAATATTGAAGTCAGCCTGGTGATGACTGAGAAAATATTGAAGTCAGCCTGGTGGTAACTGAGAAAATATTGAAGTCAGCGTGGTGGTGACTGAGAAAATATTGAAGTTAGCCTGGTGGTAACTGAGAAAATATTGAAGTCAGCCTGGTGGTGACTGAGAAAATATTGAAGTCAGCCTGGTGGTGACTGAAAAAACAAAGAAAGAAAATGACAACTGCTCCCTCAGTCATGTGACAGGAACTGACTGATACAAGGATGCTCATGGGGCTGGTAACCTCATATTGTAAAACAAATTGTTATAAAAACCATGACTAAGTCAGGACAGGGGCCTTGACACACGCTTCCTTCGAGAGGCCCAGCTGTTGTATGGCTGCAAAGCTCCATGAGAAGCCAAAAATGGTATGATGGAATCATTAAAGCCCTGGGATAAGAAACATCCTGAACAAAAATAAAATGGCCACATACTGTAAGAAATGAAGACATGTGGACCAGAACAAACCAATAATCAGTTCACGTTCAAACAACCAACAGACAGTGGAAGCTGATAAGTGTTGCTGTGTGGAAAAAGGTAATAGGTAAAGGATCCCTTTACACGCCTATTGAGGCATATTGGGACTACAGTGTTAGCACTAATCACTGCACTACCGCACTGTGTGGAAGATTTGTGAAAATATAGCCAGGCCTGGGAGGCCTTAGTCTGTCATCCTAGTGCACCACAGAGGCAAGGTATAGGACCAGTGTACTCTACGAAATGTATTGTGGAACGTGACTAAGGAGAGTTGTTCATGTTGTTAGCAACTGCAGCGTGTAGAACAGTGTTAGAGAAACCACTTCCGCAAAGTACATGAAGTGCCTGAATGTAGGCGTTCTGTAAGGAGGTCAACTACAGAGGTAGTTAATGCTTCTTCTTCTCTTTATTACTGTGTCTGGTGGCATAGGTGATCATGTCTCTCCACAACTGTCTCCAGTACTATATATCAATTCTGTTGTTGACTTCCTTCCACGCCATCATGCCAAACTGTCCAGTACCCTCTCTGTGGCCAGGTCGTATTCTTATCTTTTTTGTGAAATTTCTTTCTCTGAATAAAAAATAAAGTATTATCAAAATAAATATCACTAAAATTATAAATAATCTGTTATGGTTGATGATATTCGGTGGTTATGATTACTTTGTTTGTAAACAAACTACCTAGCAACAATATCTATTGATAAAGAATACAAACAAATTAGGCAACAGAAGACTTCTTTTCACGACCAATCTGAAAAGTGTGGTGGACAAGAAGTGTTCAAATGATTTAAACTAGTTTATGGCCAGGTATTTTCCTTTATTCTTTCATCTTGTCACAATATTCCAGCATTCTTTTTCTCACAAGATGCCCAAAGAAAGTGGATTGCTTCTATCTAACATGAGGAATTAGCTTCCTTTGCACACTGACCTTGTTCAGGACATCCTGATTACTCTTTTGTAGCTGTCCATGGAATTTTTAACATTCTTCTGTCAAACCACATCTCTGTGGCCTCTAGTGTTTTTCCTGCTTGTTTACTAATTGTTCATAACTACTAACACATGTCAGAATTGATCTATGTAACACTAAAGAACTCTGTTTAAATCAGTACTTTTTTTCTTACAAACCTCATATTACCCACCTTGTTAATGTTAATGTTAATCAGAATTGATGTCATTGCATTCCGGGCAAACCCATAGGTGCTCAGTCACCCTCAGCAAATGTCAAAGGGTATGAATGCTAATTGTTCCTGTTGCACACTGGTTGTACACATGGCGGATGCATCCTCTCATACGTCCATCCCTGCTGGTCTTACGTTTGATGCCGAATTCCAGCAATCTTAGCCTTGATGATTCATCGATTGCAGTGTCATTCTGTAATAGACGAACATGAATAGCCCTCAGTATTTCTCTCTTATCCATGGCCAATGCACCTTTTATGGGTGCTCTTGAAGCTAGCCTTGTATGACATGCATAGTGTGTAGTAGTCCTATTCATTCTCCCTCTTCTCTGAGACCCCAGGAACTACATGCAGTATTTAAGAATTGCTCACTGTAAATTATAATTTAATTTATGTGCCAAGCCTGATAATTTTTAAAAAGGGATAATACCAGTTTGCATTAAATGGGGGTGAATAGGAGACCACACAATCTTCCTCTCATGAAAGGATAAATAACTCTGAGCATTTATGTTAATCTTGTTCTGGAATCTCCAAGGTAAGAGAGGTAGAGAGAGACTAAAGAACACTAGTGAAGAGAGCTGGAGACATATATGATGGAGACATAGAAAGACCTTGAGCTGAAGGCACAGAAGATTTGGCTTAAGTCTGTTGAAGGCCTATTCTCCTTGGGGAGCTGAAAAGTGGTGATAATGATTTATATTCATCTGGGAAAAGTTTACTGAGAAGCCTATATCATTCTTTAAATCAGGTGTTCTCAGCCTTTTTTTGCTCATAGTCCTCTTCTGAGCCTCGTTTAAATCAGTGGTCCCTTTATAGACACTGTTAGCTCGGAAAAAGGTACTTTACCATCTTACTGTGGCCCCCTAGAAATATGGCATGCCCCACTTTGAGAACCACTACTTTAAATGACCATGCATAAGCAAGGATTTAACTCATTTATCCCTGTCGGATATTTTGTTTTACCCAGGCCCCAAAATGGATGCAGTTTTTTTCTACTGGAGATGTTTTCAAAACAAGCAGCAGTTATATATATTTTTTCAGTAGACATATATATTATGCAGCGTTTTCAACTCGAGTCTGACTTAAATTACTATTTGACCTATACCGTATAATAGGGGGACCGCAGAAGTGATTGCGTCATTAATTAGGCTGGATCATCCTAGGTACACATCCGGTGTTGCATGTTGAAAATCACGCTAATGGCCCCCGTCCACAAAGCACTATTTTTGTGGTGCCTAGTTGTCAGGGTGGATAGTGTGATTTGCTTCCGTAACTAGGCAGTGTTGCTATTTGGATGGTCCTGGGTTAGATTCGCCGGCGAGCCTATCACTTCTGTTGTCTGGTTTTCTACTTCTTTATTTCTCACTAGTGCCTGAAACATACCTTTATGTGTGTAATATTTATTTATTTCCTACTTAAATTACCACAATGACTTGACTCATGAGTTTTTTCATTAATGACTCGACTCGACTCAAATCAGGGCTTGCCTATGTCTTTGAGCTGATCAACTTGACTCGACTCAGTTTATATATTCGATATATGATAACATATATGTTGTGAAGTTCTTTATGGTAAATAAAATTTACATAAACTGTAATTTCTGTGTTGGTCAGCTCGTCCCAACACCCTCATTCCATTAGTATAGTTTTCACGTTTGTGCATCTAATTGTCGTCACTTATCTGTGTGTGTGTATGTGAGTGGTGGATATATATATTAATATATAGAAAGGGAACTGTCGGAACAACACATTTTTTAGTCGTAACCGATAGGCTGGACTAGAGTAGTTTTTTTTCTCAAATCCAGGGACAGACTGTACCTTTTTTCACCAACTCACTAGTGAAATCTATCTGTTTACCTTATCTCGCACCGAGTCATCACCTTTGTCAGTTCTATTCAGAAGGGACCTAACATTGTTCTTAATCACCTATCGGAAATCTACGACAGAATGTGCGCTCGTTTTTCCGGGATGTTAGAGTATATATACAATTTGATTTCAAGAGTCAATGAGGGTGTAATTTAGCCTCACAAACAGAGGTTTACTTCCACGTTTGAATACTGTAGCATTGTGCTTAGCTGGTGGTCATATAAGGATGACTCCAGATATGCATAACACAGACCTTGGTAAGTAGAATTCCAGCACAATGATATATAATTTCACAAACAAAACCATGAACAACATAATTGCATGTGATAAAAACTTCCTAGATTTATTGTCATCTGAATATGCACTTATATTCTGGAGCTGTTGCTGTCAGAGTTGTTGATGATGCAGTGGCATTTGGGCTCTCGTCCTTCAGCCCAATGTCATGTAGTGGTATCTGCATGTGCTTGCAAGTTGTTGTTTTGCTGCATATAAGGTGTTCCACTTATGTGGCCTTGTAGGACAGAGCATTTTCCTAACATCATCAAGTACTGGGCACTCAAAGAGGTGGTAATCAGCAGGTTTTACTGTCGAGGAATAAAGATGAACTAAAGTCATCATCATCATGTTCCTTTTTGCTCCCTGTGGAGCACACAGCCACCACTACGGCTGACTCCCTTGTTGAAAGCCTGAATAAAGCATTAACATGCTCTTGGAGCGGTGATATCTGTAGAAATTTGGTTCTATTCAACTGTCATTTGATGTTCGCTGTTGTAGTCCTTACTGTAATAGATTATCCTATTTTGCATTAGAGGACGGAGAAGGGTATGACAAATTAAAACATAGTCTCGAGTATGGCTGGAAGTAGACCTTAGATATTTGATTGTATCTCTTTTCTCTCCAGAAGTCACATCTCTCTCCATATTTTCATTAGTGACTTTAATCTTCTCTACTTTCACATTACTCATTCAAATTCTGTCTAAACTCAGACATCCTCTATTTCCATACTCGTGACACGTTCGTTCGTTTGTCTACTATGTTGCTGTTATACCCTGTTCAACCTGAAAATTGGTTATAATTGGGGTTTATTGTGCGTTTAGTTTCTTCGATGCTAGCCGGTTTTAGTCCTGAAAAGGACTGGTCCTAAAAAGGACCACTAGCTGACTGTCTGGATACCTCTTCGTTGCTTGTCTGTTTATGGTGCCGTGGCGTGTTCATTGTGTTTTTCATATTGTAGGTGTCTTTCTATGAGTAGCGATTGTGGAAGACTTCCCTACGGTGCTGACACGCGAAGTACAATATTAAAGCGGGTCAAACAGTCAATTGAAGTCCAACAAGGAGCACGTCAAATAATGCCAAGACTGAAGTATTCAACTCTTTGATGCAAAGTTCATTCAATTTATTTACATAGCACGATTGACGAGACGAGACATTTGATCTTGACACATCACAGTTAATAATCAGCATCATGATAGGTAACGTAGTTTCATAATAATTCCTTCTGGTAGTTCCAGACAAAATCCTATAAGTAACTTGTGGCAGAGCATTTTGAATTCATATCATCAAGTACATAACAATGAGGCAACTAAATCCTAAGGTTGAACCGATGACGGTTGACCTTTCCCAAGGACAGGAGATTCTTATTATGCTTCATCGCATCTAAGATTTCAGTTTCAATTATGGCCTCTTAAAAATGGCCTCATTAAATAATTATAGTGGAACCTTTGAATAATGGTAATGCAGGTATCCTTTGTGCATATAAAGATTGCAATAATAATATTTGAGTAACCTCTCCTTAAAGTCGTGACTCGACTGACGGCGGTTCCATAATTCAATTAAGTAGATCCCTTTCTCTAGACAAACAATTCCCTTTAAAATACATTCACAACTCCCAGTATTGACTCTTCAAGTTTTATCCATTCTAGGGCCATCGCGTGAAGGTTCTAGCTAGAGGTCGACTTGAGTGAAAAAATGTCAATGAAAATATTACATGTATTTCAATCGTTGATTGAAATAGAATAACTTACGTTGGTGATACAATGGCTATTACTTCTCTATGTAGAAGGCCAATCACAACATAACTCATATCTGCCCGACCAAAGGGCTGGAAATCTACTCAGACAATCTGTCTGGCTGGGATCCTGGCTTGCTTCTTACAAGCATCTACGTCATCTCCTTTGTTTGGCAACAAGCGCGCCCGAAGATTCCCATACGCAAAATTGTGCGTTTACGTGCGCGATAAATAAAATATACAAAGCCTATTACCAACACCTTAGTTGGTGCGTACTCTCTTAACAAAAGTAGGACCTGATGACTACTTGTGAATGTTAAGGACTCATAAAGGACGCAACACATATCCTACCTCACTATCTGGCTTGTTTGGTTTTGTGTGTTTTTACGGTCCTAGTTTCTGTTTCTTTTGTCTTCCTTGTCTCCTGTATCTGTAATAGTGCTTTTTCTATTATTGTTGGGAGTAGCTTTTCTAGCGTTTCCTCGATGATTTCTTCTTCTGTTTGGTTGTTCGTTTTAATTTCTCGCGTGTTGTTTGATGTAATTTCCTCAATGGCTATTCTTTCTGCTTCTATTCTCTTGAGGATTTCTGCGTTTTCTTCTTTCAGCTCTGTCAGCTTCTTGACATCTGTTTCTACCTGCTGCTGAATTCTTTTCATGTCTTCCATCATTTCTCTAACGCTCTGTAGGTCTATTACGTCTTCACCACTGTCGGTTTGATCTTCGGGAGTCTGCTTGCTTCTGTTTTCGACCTGTAGTTTTAGTTTTATTTCTTTGACTTCAACGGTCAGCTGATTCAGCTGTCTTCTATCTGTTGTGCGCTGTCTGTTCGCGACATCCGATGTCACTCTATGTTTTGCCTCTCTGAAGGGGATGTTTTTGGATACCGCTTCCTTCAGTATGTTTTTAGTTTCTTGGAACATCCGGCAGCCTCGGTACCTTGCCCCATGGTTTCCGAGGCAGTTTGCACAGGTACGGTTTGTGTTAATCGCTTTGTAATTGTGATCCTCCTTCGCCCTGGGGCAGTCGCCATATTGGTGGTTTTCCGCGCAATATCGGCAGACTGTATCTCTCCTGCATGTTTTCTTGGTGTGTGAAAACTGCTGGCAGTTAGAGCACTGCATGACCGGAGGGATTTATGGTTCTGTCTGTTTTGTTGTTGTTTGGAGCGTCAGTCTCTCGGGTCTTGTCGATCCTTCAACCGTTACTACCATCAGATTTGTGTCTTTCTTGTCCCAGGTTTTTAGCCTTTCGACCTGTGTGATTTTTACATCTGCGTTTTCGGTTTGAACGTGTCTGTGAACCTCGCTTGCGGCCCTTCTGGTATCCACCCCTCTTATGACCAACTTCTTTGTTGTCTTTGATTTTTCCACCACTACTTTTATCTGGTGGGGCAGCTGGACTTCTTTTGGACTGGACTCCAGTTCCATAATTAGCAGAATGGTTGTTTCGGTGTTGTTGAGGGAAAGCACGACTCCCTTTTCGTGCCTTCCTACTTTAGAGATGCCTCTCCTGCCAGTTATTCCATCGAGGATACTGATCACTTTGTCATCTGGTAGGGCCCTGAGTGAGGCATCACCTCCAGACATCTGCGTGATCTTAACGATCCTCTCCATTATCGTATCTGTGTTCTTTGTCTTTTTAGTCTGTGTTCTTTCTTCCTTTCTCCGGTCTTGGTTAGGACAAGCATCATGTTCCTGTTCGCTGTTGGAAGAAGCCTTTTCTTTTGTCTAAGATTTTGAGTAGTTATTAACTGTTGTTTCGCCCGGGCTAGGTCTGGTTGTTTGCTCCTCGGGGTTTTCGTTGGTTTGTATCTTGGTTTGCGCCATCTGAGGGTTGTTTTGTTGAATTTGTACTCCTCTGCAACTTGGTGATTCTCCGTCGTCGAGTTACGGACAGCGTTTTCGATGTCTAAGCCTGGCACGGCGAGCGTGGATGTTGTTGTTGTTTGGTATGGTGGTTGTGAATTCGCTCGTAGTTTATCTCTTGCCTCCTTCTGGTATTTTAGCCTTCCCATCATAATTCTTGCAATTTCGTTCATGACTTCCTCTCCTCTTGGGCCAAGAGCTGCAAAAACATCGACATCACACAACAGAAATGGAATCCAGTGGAATCTGACTAAACAGCTTGATGATCTGGATTTTGCAGATGACTTGGCTCTTCTGTTCCATAACCATAATCAGATGCAAGAGAAAATGAAAATTCTCGATGAGAAGTCACAACAACACCGGGCCGTGTAAACGTTTTACCTTTCGTGACCTTAAAATTGTGCTCGTTCTGATGAGACCCCAGCTGATTTAACTCAGTAAAATATTACTTAAATAGCCCTGTTATAAGTATTTAACATGACAGAGACATACGGACGCAGTTCACCCAAAATGACTAAATCAACTATAAATTTGTACATTTACAGATAACAAATTTGATAATCAATTATCGTTAACAAATGCAAAATAAATAAGGGTGGGGTGAATTTAGATACAGTCATTAAAATTTCCTCACAGGTGATGGTCTGATTTGAAAAATTCTTTATTAGAGAGTTCATTTGTCAGTTTTTAATGGGTACTTAGCTGCCAGTAAGATGTCGGTTGGTTTCTGCTCCAGCCAAGGCTTGTTTTTTTGCAGGTTATGGACTGGTTCACTCGTCACTGTTCAAGTCTGGTGGCCGCAACACGTTCGGTGCGGTAATTGCAAAGATGGTCCAGCGTCTGTTAAGACCCGTCTGCTGTAGGTGTCTAGCTTTGACTGCAGGCCACTAATACCACTCACTGGTTCCACAGAAAGCACTACCAATTAGCACCACCGACTAGTATCATGAAATAAGAGAGAAACAAATACCCCCCTGAGTATTGGGTTTCCTGACATGAAAATCAGGTCTTCCCCATCTTTTCATTACATCATCCCATCTGCCTCACAACTTTATCCTCTGTTATCCCCAGTAAACGGAAAACATCTATTGCATTCATATTGGACATGTTTACATTTACATATACAATTGCAGGTGCAATCAGATCAACATCGAGGCGTGCTCTGGAAGTGGCCTTAGGAGTCCTCCCTTTGGAACATCGAAGAAAGGAACTAAGACTAAATTACATGACCAAAGTTATGCTGGACAAGACTCATCCAGCTTTTCTAGCATTTGCTAGGTATCAATTAACAACAACCCAGAAAAGGTTCATGAATGCCAGTAGATACCCGACAGGTTGGAAATGCATGAAGGAACTAGTACACTTGGATGCCCTAAATGCATCAATTAATAACAGTAGTATATACACGCCGGTGGTACCACCCTGGGAACTCGAAAAACCAGATACAGACTACCACCTGGCAGGCATAATTAATAAACCAACTGATATGGCAACTATCAAAAACAAAGCCAGGAAATAATTTCAAAAAATATCTAAGGACAGTATTACAGTATACATAGATGGATCTAAAGCAGACAATAACAAATTAGGGATATGCATTTGTGTTCCCATGTGGCAAATGATGAAAGGATATAGTATAACAGGTAATACATCTATTTTCACGGCAGAGATGATTACAATTATGATAGCTCTGGAAATCCTCTCTAGCAACCCTCCTTATAAATTGACAATATTAACAGACTCGGGACCGAAGATGCATCAAAAGTGAGGAATGCAGTAAGTGACCCATAGCTTTAGCTTGGTGTAGTTGACGTATATGGGACCGAAGACGCAGCAAGTGATAAATGCAGTCAGCAACCCATAGCTTGACTGCTTGCGTCAGCGAACCAGAGCTGACCAAGACCCTACTCCACCTACAAGTGGTAGTCCTGGAAACAGGCTGCATCACTGCAGTCTGGCTGAGAGAGTAGGGATCGAAGAGGGAAGGTTAACCCGGTCCCAAAAATGCCGTGCCGAAAACGGATGTTTCGGGCCAAAAGGCGCAAATATCGCAGCTTTGCTGTAAACGGCGACACAACGTAACCAACGTCCTTGTTAGGACGAACGCAGAAGAAGAAGAAGAAGAACAGACTCAATTTCAGCTATTCAAGCTATAAGAAACTTACGAGAATGCAGTAGACGTGATATAGCAGAAGCGATATTACTGGAAAATACTAGGGAGCCGCGCTAGCGTAGTGGTTACAACACCGCTCTGGCGACCGGGTGATTCAGGATCAAACCCGGGCGACGGCATTTGAGGATTTTTCGTCGACCGGGAATTGGACTGGATTAACTCGAGACCTGGCGAGGACATTTGAAGGAGTGTCGTCGACCAGGGATTGGCGGCTCCTGAGCCGACCCAGCTGCAATGGGTACCTCCGAAATCGGAGAGTATTTGCCTGAATGGCGAGGGACACCTGTCTCTGTACAAGAAAAAAAAGGGATACTCACGTAAAATCAATGTCAGGTTAGACATTAGTAATAACCTGAGATTTCGCCTCGAGTATTAGCGGGCGTACGAAAAAAAAAAAAAAAATAAAAAAAAAAAAAAAAAAAAAAAACTGGAAAATACTTACTTATGCTCCAGAGGATGTTCTATTCTAATAACTTGTACACCTTCACATGTTGGCATAGAAGGAAATGAAAAGGCGGAAAAAGAAGCTAAGAAATAATAGAAACCAAATAAATTTGGGGATGAGTAAAACAGATCTAAAGCTTAATTAAAAGAACAATAACTGAGGAACGGACAGTAGAGTGGGATAGAAGTCTGAAGGGTAGACATGCTTATAAATTGTTGAAGACTCCAACAAGAACGTGTCAGACATCTAGAGAATACAAATTCCTAGCAATAAGAAACTTCTTAGACTGCAACTAGGAATGGATTATTTTAGAATAGAAGAATCTTACTGTGCAGTGTGTCTATAATAAATAATATACAGCATTTCCTATTAAGAAATTTGTAGTAAGTAAGAACAACACAGAGAACCAATATTAGATTATTTATAGGCATGCAATTCATCCATAACTGTGGAACAGGTGTTGAGAATAGACAGACCTAGAGAATTGCACAATATAGTAAAACAATATATAACAAGAACTAAAATTAATACATAAGGTGTGAGAAAAAGAAGTAGTCTGATAGGGTGCTCGTATGAATGATGGCAGATAATTGGTGGACTTGGTGTAATTTCGGACACCTTTGGGCTTTCTCGCCACTTTACAACTTGTTAACAACAGGGCAGTTATGAGAGATATTATTTTAGTTTTTTTTTTTTTTTTTTTTGTATTCGTTTGTTTTTTATTTCTAGTGTTTGTTTGTTTCATAGGAAATGGGAGGTCACACACAAAAACATTCACACAAATTTGGTTTTGATTTACTCTATTTGAACTGAGTGGAAGAGGGAGGGGAAGAAGGTACTATATTTAGATATTGGAAATCTGATTTTATTTTCTTGAATGTATTACACCATATTTCATAATTATAACCCATCATTGGTTAAACAAGGATGCTTTATTTTTAAAAAAGTAAATAAACAAACTGTAGATAAAGCAGAATCGGATCGAATCTCAGAGTAAGTCGTGAGTGAAGGAAATGTAAGGGAGCAACTGAGTGAATGAAAGGTGCGTGAGTGAGTCATTGAGTGAAATGAAGCGCGAACAATATTTATTATAATGATGACGATTATACATCAGTAATCACCTAACATAACTAAGACGTCATAAATCATTATTATTTAATCTCCGAAATAATGTCTGGTGTGACGCTCACAGCGAAAGAGATTACTATGATAACAAATACCATGTACTTTCCAGAATCGATTTCTTACAAAAGGAGTTCTGAAACTCTCAGGCGCATTTTTGTGCCGGCTTTCAGTGCCAAGATCGAGTTGGGATTATAGACCTGGGCACGCTATCTGGACCAAAGACCATCTGGTTTTCAAAATTCTGCTTCTCTTGAAAGATTTTTTCATTAACAGTATCTCTCATTTATTCATCGTTTTCTCGTTCATCGACTTACTTTCTTTAATTCTTTCTTTTATTGATTTTCCTACTTTTTTTAATTAAAGATCTTCTGTTAGAGAATGACACTGCAATAGATGAATCATCAAGGTTAAGACTGTTAGAATTTGGCATCAAACGTAAGGCTAGCAGAGATGGACGTATGAGAGGATGCATCCGTCGAGTATACAACCAGCGAGCTACAGGAACAGTTAGCATTCACATTCTTCGACATATACTGAGGGAGACTGATCACCTATGGGTTTGCCCGGAGTGCAATGATGTCGATTCTGTTCAACAATAACTTTCTTTGATTCTTTCACTGTTTTATTCTTTTATTTCTACTTATCTTATATTCTCCTCATCTTGTCTTTACTTATATAATACACCCGCCTCATGTGATTCTTATGGGTCTCTGATGCAGAGGCGTCCCTAAAGTACTTGGCACCCGGTGCTGATGTTACCTGTGACACCCCCTTCCCCAGTACACTAGTAAGTAACATTTTAACAGTAAGTACTATATTAATAGTGTCCGATGTCACCCCCTTCCTGGCTGTCACCCTGGGCAGACCGCCCCCCTCGTACCCCCCTTAGTACACCACTGCTCTGATGAGACAAAGAAAGAACATGACTTCTGTTCACTCATGAATGTCGTAAAAGGTGACTTATATAAAGCTGTGCACGGATTTGGCAACGTCATTATGTCAAACAAATTGTTGCAGGAAAAACACCGCTTCAAGACTTTCTTATCCGGCATAAGGTTCCTCAAGGTTGCCATATGCCGTGGTGGCTACATAGTTATTAGCGAACAAAAAAGGAGATGATGATAATTATATAAAAACCCACCATGCATCGTATTCATCCACATATACCATTGCTCTCCTTTATTGCTGCCCTTAGCAAGTATTTGTCTACCTTACTCACGTAATCCGTTCTTGTCCCTTCTTTTCTCTTCCTTATCTTGTCCTTTTTTTTTATATTCTTCTCGCTGGCTCGCTGTTTTCCCTAATTCTCCTTTCCGAGTTACCTCCGTGCTTGCCGAAGGCAAAGTAAGTCGAAGGGTCGCTTGGTATAAGCAAATTGAAGTTTCTTACAACCCAAGTGATCTATTTCGAGTGTTGTCGCATGTACCACAGAGCCCTTGTGCTCTCTGTTCTTAATGTTGTCGGCATGTGGTGTGGTAAAACATGGCGTGGGTTTCAAGGTGAGGAGTAAGGTGATCTATAAAGGAGGATTTAGGTAGATGGGTTAGAACCAGGGTCAGTTTTAGGGGTTGCTGGCGTCCCGGGCAAAGCTAAGCTTTGAGTTTGTTTGAAACATATGATTCTGTTTTTACACCTGTCACGTGGTGATTTTGAGGTTAATAGAAGGTAAAGGTAGTCCCATAGCACATACTGCTGTAGTGGAGTGAAGTGTTAGAGACTTCACTATACTAGGTCCACCCATGAGAGGTGGGGGTGACCAGTTGCTTCTTTCGCTGCCTTTTCCTTCCCTAACTCAAAGAGAAGAGTCAAGTACCCATTTACAGCTGGGTAGACTGGAGCGTGTCGCTACCGTGATTCGAACCCGGCATCAGCGCTCTAACCACTCTGTCAAACGGATGATTTGATGTTGAGAGGGAGAAGAAAATTTTAATAAGATATGTTCGCACTATTTTATACTTTTTTATTTTAGTTTTTTAATTTTTTTGTGGTTTTACTTCCACAACTTTTACACTATATTTGGGTTCGTGCGGACCACACCGGGTGACACCATCAGAGGGGGGTAACACCAAAATGACTGTCTATAAAATTGTTGTGCAGTGTTTCAGCAGAAATTTATTATTTTAACAAAAAATATCCATGTAGTTAGTTATAACCACAAAAACATTTTACGTAGGCCCAGCTTACATGTACTGTATCAATATACCTACGTTTTTACTTTGAATTCTATTGTTATCTTACCGAATTTTCACTTTAACCACATGAAACTATGTAAATGTAAATACATTTAGGCTGTGCGTATGATATTGTAATTTAAAGGTGTAATTTTAATTTTGCTAGTTGTTTATGTCACTACTATTGCCATTACATTCAGTGATATACGGGAATTACGATTTACCAGTAACATTAGTACAAACAACATTACTAAGGATTCTGTATGGTCTGGTACGGGAGGAGGTCCATGGGGGTGACACCATGAGTTACCGCACTGGGTGACACCAACCTTAGTAACGCCACTGCAATACTGCAGACACACGACAGGGCGCCATTTAGCGCTTGACGTCCCTGATCATATCCCGGACTCCTTCTTCGTCTTCCTCCACCCAAAGAAGCATTGGCCTACAATCAACGTCTGCCATGTCTGTTTCCTGTCATGTGCCATCCACTCAAGGTCTCTACACGTCATCTTCATACCATTCATGTCATTCTCCAGTTCTCTTCTCCACGTGTTTTTTAGTCTTCCTCTAACTCTCCTGTCTTGGGGATTAAAAGACAAAAAAAAAAAAAAAAGTAGCCCCCCCCCCCCCCCCCATAGAAAATACTGCCGTAGGGCGTGAAGTGTTAGAGACTTCATTGCACTAGGTCCAGCCTCGAGAGTTGTGGTGACCAGTTCCCTTCCTTGCTGCCTTTTCCTTCCCTAACGCCAAGAACAGAGTCAGGTACCCATTTACAGCTGGGTAGACTGGAGCGTGTCGTTATCGTGATTCGAACCTTTGCCGCGAGAGACCAGCGCTCTGGCCACTCTGTCAATCGGACGTTCTCCAGGGGATTACAGAACAAATATCCCGAGTTGCTTGTCTCGGAAAAACCAGCATTGGTTAGATTTGATATAATTAAAGCAAAGCGGTGTGTGATAGACTGCGGCAGGTGTAAAAAAAAGAGGCACCGACAAAGGATGAGAGACAAACAGTTGAGAGAATTGGTGGGCTCTTCGTGTGGTTGTGAGGGGGTAAGTTAGGACAGTGGTTCTCAACGTGACCACGTCATATTTATAAGGGGACACAGTAAGATGGTAAAGTACCTTTTTCCAGCTAACAGCGACTATTGGGGGGAGGGAAAGGGTGCACAGAGGTAAATAAGTGGGTTGGGGGAGGGGGCATGAGCCAAAAAAAAAAAAGGTTGACAACCCGTGAGTTAGGAGACGAAGAAACAAACAGATCCTTTGCTCGCTCAGGCATATCGTATGAGATGGCTTATGTGATGTGCAACATCATATGCATGGACTGGCAACGGCCATTTTGTGGGATCTTTAACGTACACAACTTGCACACGGGACCTCCTATTTTTTTTTTTAACCCTTATCCGAGAAGGCTAGAGATCCGATCTCACTACCCATGAGACCAGGGGGGGGGGGGAGTATGACATTTATTAGGAAAACAAATTTTCATAAATAATATTCACTCTACTGGGAATCGAACCCCGTACCCTCTAGAATTCGAGGTGGACGCCATACCTATTAGTCACTCTGACCCCCACTGTAGCACTTTGTTTTAAATAATGAGGTTGCCTTCTCATGCACAAATTCATATTTGTCACCCCTTGTTAAATGACTGAGGGAGCATATTAATTCTTTACCTCCTTAGAGACCCCCTACAACTACACGAGGCCCTCATCGTCACACAGCTTTTCCATAACGGGGTTGATGAAGATGGTTGAATTAGTGTGTGAGAGAGAGAGAGAGAGAGAGAGAGAGAGAGAGAGAGAGAGAGAGAGAGAGAGAGAGTTAGTATATCTCTAGTGGTCATTCAATGACAGTGAAACTTGCTGTGTGAGCCGCCAGGGTCCGGACAAGCTCAACATTTACTTAGTGCGTTTAACGGCCCACTTTTATTCCTTTCTAGGCCACACCAGCCAGACAGACGTAGTTTAGTGTGTGTATGTGTGTCTATTTTAGCGTCAGTGCACTAATCTGTGATATGAAAAAAAAAAGTCAGAGAATTCAACCAAAGAAAACCTTAGATGGTATGTAGAGCATATAGAGTCTATTTACCATAGGATATCCAGAAAACTACAATAAGAGGCGGATCTACTTTTTTGAGGCCCTTAAGCTAGACGTCTTGGAGGGGCCCCTTTTATAAAAAAACAAAAAGTGTTGGGGGATGGTGTGGTGAAGTGGGATGTTATAAATATTTATATGGGACTTAGTGTACTGACTGAGATCAGCTGTGAAGGTATCTATATCTATTAAGAGTAGTGTATTATAGATAACCTTACTTGCTACCACATATCTATATATCTCAGTCAGAATTATTCTGGAATAGTGTGATGACTACGTTATGTGTCTAGGGTATGTGTAGGATGAAGTGTAAGTCAAAACAACAACAGACAGATAAACAATTTAATTTATTCCACTATACTTGACAACACTGGGACACTCACATACATATAACACTCTAAAGGATATCTTAAGGAGTCACTGATAACTTTTCAAATAACAATATGTATTCATTGCTGATATGAATGAATATGTGTCCTGATTCAATTACAAAGGAACCAGGAATCACAATCAATTTTCATTACAAGTTATGTACAGAATGGATTAATATGAATATTGTAGTGACATATATTATTAAAAATATCCTATGTGTGTCAGTTGTGTAGTAGTAAAATGAGGTAATACTGGTTTTATTTTGTTCAAGCTCTGTTGGTATTTGTCATCATGACTTCAATAGTTTGTCTTAAGGAAACTAGTATTGGAGATGTTCTCAGTTCCTGATATTAAGACAATTAAATCCCCCTCTGAATGTTATTTTTATAAAGTCATTTCAAGATGAGGGGACATAATGTTGAGCTCAGCTGGCCAAATCCGCTTATCTTGAGTGATGGCGGCAGGAAAGGACTCCTCTGCTCGAATTCTCCTCTGGGCTCTGGAGACACCTCACTGATAGCTAAATGGACCAAGGAGTATGCTGTCCGACTCTGGATTCAGCAAAGCTCTGACCAGGTGCAGCTCAATACCATCAAGACCACGGTCCCTGAAAACAAGAAGGATATACCTTCTACTTCATAACTAATTGATACTCTAGTTCTACACTGAACACAATACAACACAAACATTGAGTTCAGAGCGTTAGGCCAACTGTCAGCTTCATCTGAAATACTTTATACCAGCATTACCCTCCTAAATGGTCACTACGCCTCTGCACTTCCAGCATTATTTCTATCTAATCAATCATCCAGGTGTCAGTGTACTATTTGGCCATTCCATGCCGTTTTACTTCCCTCCGACACCCTCTGTTCAGGCTGGAGCATTATAGGCTTTATCTCCTGTTTGCCACTGAACTACACATATATATACAGGCATAAATTAACAATTTACATTCAATTTTCATTAAAAGATACTGAATGGGTCAAGCTTACCACAATTTCATGGAAATAAACACAGATACGTTGATTAGCAATGAATTCTGGCACATTTACTGGCACAAATTCCCATCTGCTTATGTTCCAGGCTTTTATTTTAGCAAAAATGTGAGCTGGCTTCAACGCACTGTCGCTTTATCAAGATTATTTGCACTAGTGGTCTCGAACTAACGCTCCTAAGTGAGTATATCAGCGAGTCTAGCCAATGAGGCCACGTTTCGACAAGTGTTTGAAAAAATGTTACCTTTCTACGTCTCCCTAACAACCAAGATAGTATTTATAGTCCGACCAATCGTGGTTCGTCTTTCATTTGTTGCGCTCCAATCAATTTGGAGTTTACATGGTAGGCTATTTCTGTAACGCAAGGTTTTTTTCAAACATGTTATAAAAAATTTTATGAGCAGAAATGATTTCATGCTGTCAGGCATCCCCAATATTTTATTTTGGTTATAACTTGTTAATTCCTAGACTATTTGCGTAACGTTTTACATATTCTTTGTCAGCAAACCCTAAGGAACCCAAATATCCAAATTTAAAAGAGCTACGTGGCTGCGTTCAAAATATGTATTTTCTACCTCCTGTTTCGAAGATGTGCTGTCTGGGTACTGTTATGTTTTCAACCGTAAACCCATCTATTGTTATCTTTCCTAATAAGCGTTTTTTATGATTTTAAAACCTAACTCTGGGAAGGGTAGTGAATTTATCACTGTCCGTCTGAAAAAAAGTTAGTGCATGTAGTCTTACACGCGTGATGGTAGCATTTGTGTATCGCGCGACGCGTGTTGCATGCGTTCCTGATTTTCAGCCCTCCCTTCTCGCTATCCTTTAGTCCATCTGTTCGTTCGTTTTGGTAACGCAGTGTAGAAAAAGACATGAATGGAATTTAAAATTTAGGTCAACTTGCATATTTCAAGGTTTTTCTTAGAAAGGCAGCACATTTTATTGTGTGTTTGGGAAACGCGTGTATGTTGCAGAAGGCCTTTAATATCAACGTGAAACGTTACAATTTGCATACGAAGCATAAAACAAAGGGGATTTCGAGTACAGTCATTGTGACAGCACTGTTATTTTTCCATTGCTCTTCTCTTTATTAATTTTATTTGTTAGGCTTCATATTTACCTAATAATTTATATATGTGGATTAGAATATTCCACGACACCTCCCCTCTTAAAACAGACATTATATGTCAGTCCTTTATTCTATATACACATAGAGAAATTTATTATTAGTTCTGGGGTTTACGGTGATTCTCATCACACGGATGGCGGCTTAGAAAATCCGCTCCCAAATTGGTTTTTCCAGATATATACTCAATGCTAAAATTATATGGAGCCAAAAGTAAAGACCATCGGAGTAACCTGGAGTTCTCATGTCTAGCCTGTGCTAGAAACGATAACGGTTTGTGGTCTGTTTGCAACTTAAATGCCTTCCCATATAGATAAATATTGAATTTCTTTATCGCCCATATTACTGCAAGACATTCTTTTTCGCTAGTTGAGTAGTTGATTTCAGCTTTATTCAACTTTCTGCTAGCATATGCCACTGGGCTTAATTCCCCATCCAATGCATCTGATTTCTGTAGTAGAGTTGCACCTAACCCAATATTACTTGCATCCGTCCTTACTATGAATTCTTGACTTAAGTCAGGTAATTTCAAAATGGGTTTACTTGTGAGCTTTTCCTTCAATTCTTGGTAAGTCATTTCACATTGTGGTGTCCATGTAATGCGATCTGGATGTCCTTTACGTGTCAATTCAGTTAACGGTGCACATATGGAATTAAAGTTTTTGATATACTTCTGGTAGAAACCACATAATGAGACAAAGGATCTCACGTCCTTCTTGGTTTGTGGTCTCGGGGCTTTCTGTAGTTTCTCTAAATTCTTTGGGTCAGGGGTCATGTTTCCCTGATAAACTGTGTGTCCCAAAAATTCCAATTCTTTACATCCAACGCAACATTTGGTTGGTCGGGCTGTTAAATTTGCTTCCCTAAGTCGATCAAACAGCATGTTCAGAGAGTCAATGTGTTCCTCAAAGGTTTCTGTTGCTATAAGGATATCATCCATAAAATTGGTTATACAGGGATTATTCAGAGGATCCAATAATTTTCTCATCATTCTAGAGAAGACACTAGGCGCATTCTTCAATCCAAATGGCAATCTATTAAACTCATAGTGTCCTTCTGAGGTACTAAAAGCTAGGTATGGTCTAACCTCAGGCTTTACTGGGATCTGATAGTATCCTTTACTCAAATCCACTTTTGAGAAATATTTAGCTTTATTTAGTCTGGCAAACAGCTGATTTGTATCCGGCAATGGATCCACCTGTCCTTCTGTAATAGCATTCAGTCTCCTGTAATCTATACAGAGTCTATGTTCTCCAGAGGGCTTCCTTAAGAGTACAACACCGGAACTATACGAAGACTCACTGTGCGAAATAATTCCTTCCTTCAACAGATAGTCTATCTCTTCCTTCAAAGCTTTCTCCTTAGCAAACGGAATCGAATATGGTTTCATACAGACAGGTGTGGAGTCTATTAGTTTCATATCATATTCCAATAGGTTTGTATGCCCTGGTCGGTCTGTTAACACCTCTGCATGATTATTTAGAACCTGTTGCACTCTCTCTTTCTGAGTTTTCGTTAAATGTGTACTGATTTTCACCTGTGCTGCTGTCTCACAGGGGTGTAATGGATATTCAAATGATGAAAGTGGTTCCTTTTTCATCTCCATGGCGATGGACAAGGTCAACAAGTGTGTTTCTTCCTGATGTTTTCTTTCCAAATATTTCTTCAGGAGATTCACATGATAGATTTTTTCTTTCCCCTTCTTATCTATCTTATAATTTGTTCTAGACACCTTCTCTAGAACTGTATATGGACCCTGCCATCCAATTTGTAACTTATTCTGACTTCCGGGCAAAAGAAGCAGTACCTTCTCTCCCACAGCCAAATCTCTGTCTTTCGCCTTCCTGTTATAATAGGCAGCATGTTTCTTCCTGGCTTGTTTCAAATTTTCATTGGCAAGTTTCCAGCCAGTTTTCAAACGAGTAGTCAGCTCATTCACATATTGGTATGAAGATGTAATGTTTTCCTCTGCCTTTTCATCAGTCCACGTTCTTAACAAAGCTACATATGGACCTTTAATTGTGTGGACCTATTTGTCCATGCACCGGTATGGTCTCTTCCACTCGAAGCTTTATAGTGATGATTTTTCCTCCCAGAATTATCATTCACAAAACGACCGCTACCAATTTTTCTTTTGGGGCTTTCTCCCCACTTAAAATTCTTGATGAGAGATTTCCTCCCTACATCTTCTTCCTCCAGTTGGTTTAAGTCCGATTGAGGGATTTTCGGCTTATCCTGGGGTAGGACATCTTTTTGCACTCTCCGCATAGTGGCCATTGTAAAACAGTTAAGTGAAGCTTGTCCGTGAAAAGGGGCTTCCCATTCCATTTGGTCCACTTTATCAAATTTATTTTTCCTTTTATTGTCAGGCCTGATTTTGCCCCATGGCGTGTCCAGGTCCTGATCCATGTTCCCACTTGTGGGTGTTCCCTCATGTGCTATGCTACACCTTTCTACAAAATTCTCAATGTCCCATCTTGCTTTGGGCCAATAATAATTGTGAGCCACCTTTTGAATGATGGTACCTATTTTCTCATGGTCCCCATCTGGTTTCACATGTAGGCTCCTTATTAAGTCTGCCCTATATCTTTTTGGAAGAACCAGTTGTCCGTGACCATTGGATCTAGCTCCAGTCTTCCTATACATCAACTTGTTTTTCATGTAAAAATCTCCCTTGCCTGGAGTTGTATGACAAGTTGACAATTTTCTGAAACAAGGCTTGAGTGTTTTATCCCCAGCCTGTGCCTTCCTCATCTCTTCTGGAGTGGTATCTAACATAATATCCTCCTCCTGTCTTGAGGTCGACCTGACCTGAAGGGTGGCCATATACACAGGTTTCCTTCTACAATGGTCAGTGTCATGATTGTTCATCTTACAATTTTTACACCACCTTTTTCCTTGGTTGAAAGATTTTCTTTCATCATATTTCCTTTCATCGAATTGTGGGGTTTTATTTTTATTGTCATACCGTGGCCTATCAAATTGGTGCTTACCTTTATTTTGATCCCTAGGATCAAATTGATTAAAGTTCTGTGGTGCCCTAAAGTTATCCACTTGTTTCTTTTTATTACCTGTTACCTCTGCTTGAGCTGCTTGATACCTTTCAGCAACATTTAGCAACTCATCCAGCCTCTCTGCACCTTGTTCCATGAGAAACTTTCTCAGGTCTGGAGCCATGGACTCTCTTAATTGCTCTATAAGGACCATTTCCTTAAGATCTTGGGTTTTCCCCAGAGAAGTCCATTTCTCCAAGTATGTCTCTATTCGTGCAGAGAACTGGTGATAGGTTTCACCTGACAGTAGTTTAGCATTCCTAAATTTTTTCCTATAAAATTCAGCATTCTTTTCATATCTTAACAAAAGAGCCTGCTTTAGCATATCATAATTTTCCTGATCACCTCTGCTCATTTTTGCAAAAACTTCATAAGCTGCCCCACGAAGTCCCTGAGATAACTTTAAGCTCCACCTTTCTCTCTCTAACCCATATGTGGTAGCTAATAGTTCATATCTATTTATATAGCTCTCAATATCATCGTCTTTCTCAACAAAATGATCTAAATGAAAGTTCATAGCTGAGGTTGAGGCTCCCTGAGTAACCGTAGCATCAGAGGCAAAGGGACTGGCACCATTTTCAGGAGCATGGCCTTGAAACTCAAACTCCCTTACTCGTAACTCATGTTCCCTTTGTAATCTTTTATCTTCTGCTTCCCTTTCTGCAGCTAATTTCCTCTCTTCCCTTTCTGCAGCTAATTTCTTCTCTTCCCTTTCTGCAGCTAATTTCTTCTCTTCCCTTTCTGCAGCTAATTTCTTCTCTTCCCTTTCTGCAGCCTGTCTTCTTTCCTCGGCTTCCAATGCTTTAGCCTCTTTGTCAGCCTCAATCTGCAACCTCTTAGTCTCAGCCTCAGCTTGCAACCTCTTAGTCTCAGCCTCAGCTTCAAACTGTAACTTCTTAATTTCCCTGTCAGCCTCTAACTTTCTTTCGGCTTCAAACCTTCTTTCTTCGCGTTCAATAAATTTGTCACATTCCGTAGTAACATAGGCAACCATAACTTGCCCATCTAATCCTAACTCTTTTGCAGTCTGTACAGCAGCAGATCGAAACTTGGCCAGGTCCGCCATTGTCTATCAGGTAAATTTCTACAATGTCTAACCAACAATTTAATCTCTAAGTATATCTAATGGACAACACAGGCACCGTGAGCTCAACCTTATTTAATTCCACCCAAGGATACCTTTTAATTCTTATATTCCCTGAAGTGAATTACCCCCAATATTTTTAATAGGGAAAGATTCAAAATCCCAAGAGCGAGACCCCAATATATGTGGTGAAGTGGGATGTTATAAATATTTATAGGGGACTTAGTGTACTGACTGAGATCAGCTGTGAAGGTATCTATTTCTATTAAGAGTAGTGTATTATAGATAACCTTACTTGCTACCACATATCTATATATCTCAGTCAGAATTATTCTGGAATAGTGTGATGACTACGTTATGTGTCTAGGGTATGTGTAGGATGAAGTGTAAGTCAAAACAACAACAGACAGATAAACAATTTAATTTATTCCACTATACTTGACAACACTGGGACACTCACATACATATAACACTCTAAAGGATATCTTAAGGAGTCACTGATAACTTTTCAAATAACAATATGTATTCATTGCTGATATGAATGAATATGTGTCCTGATTCAATTACAAAGGAACCAGGAATCACAAGCAATTTTCATTACAAGTTATGTACAGAATGGATTAATATGAATATTGTAGTGACATATATTATTAAAAATATCCTATGTGTGTCAGTTGTGTAGTAGTAAAATGAGGTAATACTGGTTTTATTTTGTTCAAGCTCTGTTGGTATTTGTCATCATGACTTCAATAGTTTGTCTTAAGGAAACTAGTATTGGAGATGTTCTCAGTTCCTGATATTAAGACAATTAAATCCCCCTCTGAATGTTATTTTTATAAAGTCATTTCAAGATGAGGGGACATAATGTTGAGCTCAGCTGGCCAAATCCGCTTATCTTGAGTGATGGCGGCAGGAAAGGACTCCTCTGCTCGAATTCTCCTCTGGGCTCTGGAGACACCTCACTGATAGCTAAATGGACCAAGGAGTATGCTGTCCGACTCTGGATTCAGCAAAGCTCTGACCAGGTGCAGCTCAATACCATCAAGACCACGGTCCCTGAAAACAAGAAGGATATACCTTCTACTTCATAACTAATTGATACTCTAGTTCTACACTGAACACAATACAACACAAACATTGAGTTCAGAGCGTTAGGCCAACTGTCAGCTTCATCTGAAATACTTTATACCAGCATTACCCTCCTTAATGGTCACTACGCCTCTGCACTTCCAGCATTATTTCTATCTAATCAATCATCCAGGTGTCAGTGTACTATTTGGCCATTCCATGCCGTTTTACTTCCCTCCGACACCCTCTGTTCAGGCTGGAGCATTATAGGCTTTATCTCCTGTTTGCCACTGAACTACACATATATATACAGGCATAAATTAACAATTTACATTCAATTTTCATTAAAAGATACTGAATGGGTCAAGCTTACCACAATTTCATGGAAATAAACACAGATACGTTGATTAGCAATGAATTCTGGCACATTTACTGGCACAAATTCCCATCTGCTTATGTTCCAGGCTTTTATTTTAGCAAAAATGTGAGCTGGCTTCAACGCACTGTCGCTTTATCAAGATTATTTGCACTAGTGGTCTCGAACTAACGCTCCTAAGTGAGTATATCAGCGAGTCTAGCCAATGAGGCCACGTTTCGACAAGTGTTTGAAAAAATGTTACCTTTCTACGTCTCCCTAACAACCAAGATAGTATTTATAGTCCGACCAATCGTGGTTCGTCTTTCATTTGTTGCGCTCCAATCAATTTGGAGTTTACATGGTAGGCTATTTCTGTAACGCAAGGTTTTTTTCAAACATGTTATAAAAAAAATTTTATGAGCAGAAATGATTTCATGCTGTCAGGCATCCCCAATATTTTATTTTGGTTATAACTTGTTAATTCCTAGACTATTTGCGTAACGTTTTACATATTCTTTGTCAGCAAACCCTAAGGAACCCAAATATCCAAATTTAAAAGAGCTACGTGGCTGCGTTCAAAATATGTATTTTCTACCTCCTGTTTCGAAGATGTGCTGTCTGGGTACTGTTATGTTTTCAACCGTAAACCCATCTATTGTTATCTTTCCTAATAAGCGTTTTTTATGATTTTAAAACCTAACTCTGGGAAGGGTAGTGAATTTATCACTGTCCGTCTGAAAAAAAGTTAGTGCATGTAGTCTTACACGCGTGATGGTAGCATTTGTGTATCGCGCGACGCGTGTTGCATGCGTTCCTGATTTTCAGCCCTCCCTTCTCGCTATCCTTTAGTCCATCTGTTCGTTCGTTTTGGTAACGCAGTGTAGAAAAAGACATGAATGGAATTTAAAATTTAGGTCAACTTGCATATTTCAAGGTTTTTCTTAGAAAGGCAGCACATTTTATTGTGTGTTTGGGAAACGCGTGTATGTTGCAGAAGGCCTTTAATATCAACGTGAAACGTTACAATTTGCATACGAAGCATAAAACAAAGGGGATTTCGAGTACAGTCATTGTGACAGCACTGTTATTTTTCCATTGCTCTTCTCTTTATTAATTTTATTTGTTAGGCTTCATATTTACCTAATAATTTATATATGTGGATTAGAATATTCCACGACAGATGGGAAAGAAACGTTTTATAGATAAAACTGGACTTGGGGGCCTTGAAGCTCAAGCTTCATTAGCTTCACAGTAGATCAGCCTCTGACTATATCGTGAGTTAGTCTGCTTCACAACACAGCTTCTGTATAACCCTGTGTAACTCTGACGAAAACCACGCGCCATACATTGTAGAAATTGTTTGATACACTAGCCAATGGAAAGACTTCCGTATTCGTGTGTTTACCTTAGCCTTGAACAGGCAAAATGGCCAGTCCTCCTTTGTGCAACCGAGTGAAGGATGCAAATTAATTACATAAGTAGGAAAGAAGTACCACTTGGAAGAGGTCTCTAATTCTACAACAGGAATGTTACTATAGAGGTAGACTTCCACGAAAAGTAGTTTATTAAGAGAGATATACTGAGTGGAAAGGCTTCGACACATCGGGTTAGTCCCTAATTTAGGTATTTAAAATATGCATAGAATAAAATGCACTTAGGAGACTAAAAGATTTTTAGCTAGGAAGATAAACATTAATTCAGGGTATAATTTAAGCCTTAGATGAATAAAATCGCTCCAGAAATAAGAAAGATAAGGGGGAAACTAGTTTTTCATAATTGAACAGAGAGACAAAATATGCCTCATTTTGGGATTCGTAATACCCATTACTAGCTTCACAGTCAAGAAATAGTGACAAAACTCATTAGTATCATATCAATGATCTTTAAAAGGAGATAATTAATCCAGTTGATAACCTTCAACAAGTGAAGGACTTTTGATATTGTTAACTATTTTCAATGTTTATTGATTTATTGTTGTAAATAAATTTGACTTCATTTCAAACTTTTCAGACCGAAAAGAGAAACGGTATAGGCTAAATAAATTATAAATATTTACCAACAGACTTACTTACTTATTAAAGTTGAGTTCATGTTCTTGTTGGAAATAATTTTGTTAATATCCCCTAGCAGAGTCAATAATAATAATAATAATAATACAATAATCAAGGGAGGATCTTGAGAGGGAGACCATAGGGATCCAGGATAATACACTAACATCATACCTGGAAACGTATATAGCTTGACCCTACCTTTGATATCCATACACCCTTACTTTTTTCAGAGAAGTGGGTATTACTTATAAGACCAGACTTTTATCTGGCACTATCCTGGTATCACCTGATACAACTTTGTGTCCAGGATATATTATATTTTAATAACATCTCAACCCTCTCGCGACAGACTACATTCCTCTCTTTCTCATTTTTTTGCTAACTAGTTTGTGAGATTAAGGCACGGATACAATTTCGATATTTAGATGCATAATTGTCAGTTAATCCACGACAGTTAAAGTCTTTTATATTTATGTCTATTTCATCTCTGTTGTTCTTCTTCCTGTGTCACTAGGTAAAGGTATACTAGGTCCTGCATCGAGAGGTGGGGGTGACCAGTTCCATTCCTCGCCGCCTTTTCCTTCCCTAACTCAAAGCACAGTCAAGTACCCATTTACAGAGGTAACTCCGTAAATCCCCTTTTGGGATATTTAGCTTGGTATTTTGGTTTAGTATTTCTTGTGAGTTCTCAGTTATGGTGTAACTGATTTGCATAGTGATGCTTTAGTGATAGGGTTAAAGAATGGTTTATGGGTTTTGAGCTTAATCAGCAAAGGGAGACGACTTAGGTGAGTGATCAAAATACGCAGGAGAAATTTTAGCGAAAGTGAACAAATTTTAGCAGAGAATGGTCATTATGTTAAATCAGGAAAAGGATTAAGGCAGTCTGATTATTTTGAGCGCGAAGTAGCGAAGAAAGTAGGCCCAACGAAAGTTATCGCTTTATTAAACTTTTGTGTAGTGGTGAACGCTAGCTTGGATGGTGCACTGAGGCGAATAGGCCACTGGGGGTGGTTGGCTTCTGTGTTGTACAGAAAACTATGTTGCCCAGCCATCAAGCCGTTCCATTTAGCCACCTTGATAGATGTAGGTGCAGGTTTCTGCTATGGTTTTTGTTTATTCATGGAGCAAGAAAGGCAGGGTTGCCTGTCAAGTATTTTGATGGTCAGCCCAAGGCGAGAAGTTACAGGTATGCCAAAACTAGCAAGTAATATACATCGTGTAGAATAAGGTAAACTTTTGGACAGCACAGAAGAAAAGAGACTGTAGAGAATTATTGGAGAAAAAGACTTGGTATAAACTGTCAGCACCGGTATTAGACCAGTCTAATATATACTCATGGAAAAAAGTAAGTGTGCAGCACTCAACAGGGCACTGTGCGTGTGTTCTTGGGTGAACTCAAATGCAAGTTGGCACATATTTCTGTGTGAGTGTCTTTCACTTACCCGTGCAATTACAATTGGATCGCACTATTCATGGGGAGATAATCACGGTGCAAGATAAATCACGTGAAAAGTGCCGTAGGGGAGAATTTATCACAGATAAAAAGGAAGGTAAGTGTGTAGCTCTAATCACAAGCATGTGAAAACGTAATCGTTGAAATAGAGAGTACCAAGAGTCCAACAGAAACATCTTTTTTGACAATGCCAAGATTGAACCAACAACAGCGAGCAATGACTATAGGGATGTTAGCTGCTGGAGCGACTATATTAGCGGTATCACAACATTTCAATGTTCGCAGGAACACTATATCACGCATTCAAGCTCGTTTCCACCAAACTGGATCCACTGCTAATCGCCATAGAAGTGGCCGACCACGAGTTACCACCCCTGCACAAGACCATTACATACGCCTTATGCACTTGCGTAACAGGTTTATTCAGGCAACATGGACTGCCAGGAACATTCCAGTTTTAAGACCTGTTTCCCCGGACCTTTCTCCCATCGAGCACCTGTGGGACGAACTGGAGCATAGGCTGCGAAGAAGACAAAATCCTCCTGAAAACCACCACCAGTTAGCACAAGCGTTGCAAGAAGAATGGAATAACATCCCCAACAACAGATCCAACGTGTCATTGGCTCGATGAGAAGGCGCTGTCAAGCAGTGATAACAGCTCAAGGTGGACATACACGGTACTGAAATCAAGATTTCATTTTTTCGTGGGGATGCCACACTGACTTTAGTTTTTATCTTTCTTTCATGACACTTTCACTAAAATCAAAGTGATCACTTGGTCTTTTATTCAATATTCAACCACATTGTGTGCCAACTTTTATTTCATTTCGTCCATGAAATCACGCACAATGCCCTGTAAAGTGTTGCACACTTACTTTGTTCCATGAGTATAGATACGCTAAACTATTCTAACAGAGAAAGAAAGAATTATAGAATTTTATGTCGGACAGGAATGAGAACAGAGGTAGAACAACGAATAATAACCACATTGTAAAGATCAAGCAGTCGATAGACAACAGTGACTTCGCAAGTAGTCATATATTCTAACTACTGATTCCTCAGCGGAATCAGCAAGAGAGAGGTTGATAAGAAAACGAAGATGGCTGTATACCGCTCCACCTATGTCCCAGTCTTTACATATGGATGCGAGTCATGGGCAATGACCACAACTCACAAAAGCTAGATCCAAACCTCAGAAATGAGGTATCTGAGGAAGGTGGTTGAAGTAACAAGAAGAGACATGGTCCGCAACCAGACGATACGTCAAGGCCTAAAATCCCGCCCCCTGCAGACCCAAGTAGAACAGTCCCAACTAAGATGGTTTGGCCATGTCTGCAGAATGGGAGAAGATCGGCTACCACGACAAGCATGGGAAACAAAGAGCCAGGGATCCAGACCCCCAGGACGACCCAGAGTCCGCTGGGAGGACAACATTAGACAACCTTTGAAGGACCGAGGACTAGAATGGAACCAGGCCAGGAGGAAGACAGCCGATAGGATAGTCTGGCGCTCTCTCTTCCAAACCTCTACACCTCACGGTAGAACGGGAACGACTAAGTAAGTAAGTAAGTAATACATAACAACTGTAAATCAAGAAGTAGCGACAAACGATAAATGAGAGAAAGGAAAATGCCAGTATCATTATGTACAGCAGTCATAATTGTAGAAAGGTGCCACCAAGTGAAGGTCGGCCACCCAGTGTTGGAGTAAATTGACTTTTTATGTAAATAAAGGTTGATTTGTGTTACGGATCTTGTTACGCACTGTTCCCCCAGTATAATCAGCTAGATTTCGTGAAGCATCTTACTGTCTAATATTTGGTGTATAAATTGGACGGACACTCAAGACAGTACGTAGGCAAATAAATAACTTGACAGAAGTTTAGGTCACAGTTCCATACATATAATCTTAACAGCATAGTCCTGGACATCAGTAACAATAGTACAAAATAGTTGCTTCAATACAATATGTGGTACAGTCATTCTAACGTACTGGCAGCCACTGCATTCTATTAAGTGCGGAATTCACTCCTCGCACATATATCTCTATGGTCTACATTCAATGTAAGTGCGGCATTCACTCCTCGCACATATATCTCTGGTCTAATCACCAGGCATCCAAGTTCCTCCAGAACTTCATAGCGCGGGAAAACCACAACGCGCTTATAGTGTCGATACATACAGGCTTTCTATCAAAGCTCCTGTTAGGCTTCCAAAAACTGCAACAGCCAGGGTCTTATAAAGTAGACCTCCTCTTGGCGCGGGAAAGTAAACAACGCGCCTTCAAACAATCACATATAATGGTCTTACCATAGACCTCCTTCTGGCATGGGAAAACGACGCGCCTCTTAACTCTTTGACTCCACAATTATTTTCCACCCTGTGCCGTAATTTTAATTCGTGATAGACTAAAAACAACGCTCAGAGAGTTGTTTTGGCACAGGTGTCAAACTTGACCAACTCTCTGAGCGTTGTTCCGGAGATAAAGAGTTAATCCATCCACTTGGAAGCGCGGGACAGAACACAACGCGCTGGTAAACAACAATATATAAAGGCCTTGTAGATGCACATTACGCGGAATATCATCGCGTCACATCCAACATATCATAATCAAAATCACAGACACTATTCACATACTCTAGAAAACACCTACCGTCTCCCACGACGGATGGCCACAGACTCCCCTTAACATCTCCGTATACTTCTCTGACAAGTATGCTAACTAAATTCACTCCGCACGCTTTTCTCATGTGCCCGTAAACCTTGACTCACATATGTACGCCCCTGAGTATTCTTCAACCATGCTACGTGCTTCTAACAGTGAACTTATAAATGTAACATTCAAAGCTCGCATACTTTAATAATAAAACACTCTAAACAGGTTAAACTATTCTCTACCCACACACATGTATACACGTCATGTACATCATGACAATTTGGTTCATCCGATGTCAGCGCGAGGTCTATACATCTGAATGTAACATCATCATCATCCTACGTGTTCGTCCTATCTATCTATCTATCTATCTATCTATCTATCTATCTATCTATCTATCTATCTATCTATCTATCTATCTATCTATCTATCTATCTATCTATCTATCTATCTATCTATCTATCTATCTATCTATCTATCTATCTATCTATCTATCTATCTATCTATCTATCTATCTATCTATCTATCTATCTATCTACCTATCTATCTATCTATCTATCTATCTATCTATCTATCTATCTATCTATCTATCTATCTATCTATCTATCTATCTATCTATCTATCTATCTATCTATCTATCTATCTATCTATCTATCTATCTATCTATCCGTCTATCTGCCTGTCTGTCACTGCCTACCAACCTACCTGTCTATCGATCAATCTATCTATCCTTCAGTCTGTTAGTTATCTGTCTTTCTGTCTGCCATATTTTTATTTAGTCTGTCTGTTCGATCATCTAGTTGTTTATATGCCCGTCTGTTCCTCTCCCCAAACTTACACATAAACACAAATCCCGTTTTCAATTTGGCTTGTTCAGCTGTCTAATATAAAATCTGGAAATGTGGTTTAAAATAGTACAATAATCCTTAGATTAAAAAAAAAGAAAAAAATTTATTTCACAATCGTTCACTGAAATGCCAATTTACATTTTTTAAAATCCGGCTTTATCAATGTTTTGAAAAAGGCTTAATAAAGCATAAAAAAGAAATGAAATAAAATAAAACATCAAAACAAAAAGAAATAAAATAGGACAAACATGAAAGGAAGACTGTCACAGATTAAATTACAACGAATACAAAAACTGCTCCAAACATATGCCATTTAGTCATTGCATGCATAAGCTTTATGTGTTTTTTGCTTGAATATTCTTGTCAACAAATCAAAACCTTCCATCTACGGTGTCTACGCCACATCCTTGATATTCCACGGAAGAACAAAGTGAGAAATGTCGAGGTGCTATCAAGCGCTGGCCTTCAAAGCATAAATAACACATAAGGAAGGGAAACCCGAGGCCTGTAAACAGTAAATTAATATTAGACAAACATAAAGGTATGTTTTCAGGCACTCGTAAGAAATAAAGAAGTAGAACACTTGGACAACAGAAAAACAACAGACGTGAGTGGCTTACCCAGGGTTCGAACCCCGTACCTTCCGTACGACAACTCCGCCTAGCTATCAAGCGAATCACACTAACCTACGGCCAGCTAGGCATCCCCAAAAAAGGATGCTTTGCTGACTATTTATCAGTACGAAACACACAAGATAACACCGGAAGTATACAGTGGGCAACTCAGCCCTTTAATGACGCAATCACTTCTGTTGTTCCCCTATTAACAGTATGTGTCAGTCCAAACAAGACAAAGACCTTGATACTGGGTCCAGTAAATAGTAGAAGACTTAAGGACAGTAGTATAGAACAGAGGGTAGGTTTCTGGTATTGTACTTACGAGTGCCTGAAAACATACCTTTATGTTTGTCTAATATTAATTTACTGTTTACAGGCCTCGGGTTTCCCTTCCTTATGTGTTATTTATGTTTATACAATACCAGAAACCTACCCTCTGTTCTATACTACTGTCCTTAAGTCTTCTACTATTTACTGGACCCAGTATCAAGGTCTTTGTCTTGTTTGGACTGACACATACTGTTAATAGGGGAACAACAGAAGTGATTGCGTCATTAAAGGGCTGAGTTGCCCACTGTATACTTCCGGTGTTATCTTGTGTGTTTCGTACTGATAAATAGTCAGCAAAGCATCCTTTTTTGGGGATGCCTAGCTGGCCGTGGGGTCAGTGTGATTCGCTTGATAGCTAGGCGGAGTTGTCGTACGGAAGGTACGGGGTTCGAACCCTGGGTAAGCCACTCACGTCTGTTGTTTTTCTGTTGTCCAAGTGTTCTACTTCTTTATTTCTTACGAGTGCCTGAAAACATACCTTCAAAGCATGTATACACTGCGTAGACAGCGCAGATAACGCTGGCTCGACAATGTCCGTCGCATGGAAAGTGCTCGCATCCCCAAAGATATTTTCTACGTACAACTGGCAGATGGCAAGAGAGCAGCCGTGCGACTGTAGCTCAGATTTCAAAGGCGTATGCAAGAGAGACATGAAGGCACTGGCCATAAATCCAGCAACCTGGGAGGACTAAACTGGCGATCGGCACCAAGTGCGGTTCCACCTCAGATTTTTTTTTTTCTTAAAATAAAGTTTTGCTTCGTTCAACCTAGTCGGTTATATTAGGGCGCATGACCAAATAAAAAAGACCCATAGATTGGACAAAAATGAAGCTCTCACAACAAATACAAAAGACCACGCCGAAATAAACATTAGAAATAAAGCAGCTAAGGTCTATCACATCTTGGGTGCATCAACCATAAAGTCAGTTATGACAATAGTAAGCTACTATTATTATACTTGCCAGAAAATCATCGAGATCTGAGTGTGTTTGTAAATTGCATTAGCTCTGCTCATATTTCTGACCATTTAAGAAACTGTTGGGTATTTGCCAACAGTGTAGAATGGCACTTACTTACCATAACTTTCAAAAAGAAGAATCAATTTCACAGTTTGAACTGGGGAACAAGAAGTAGACAACTCGAGTTATACTACAGTATTATGTAATGAATTTAGTGGAACACAATGTTTTTGTTTAACTAGGGCAGCTCAGCTTCTCGCTCTTTTGCAGCTAATATCAAGTTGAAGATTTCTTGGTGTTATCTACACTGCCGATCTAGGCTTTTCCTACGGCTTTTCTGCCAGTTCGAAACGTGTTGAGTTGAAGTCATGAGCTCCAGTTTCTCCAGCTTGACTTGCATTTAAAGGATCGTCACATCTGGTCTAAAGCTAGGAGTAAGAAGCACGTGGCTTACTGTGCATTCCTCGTCATCCAAGGGGGCTCTCCAACTATGCAGAGCTAAAATACTGTGCTCTTGTTCTGGGCTCTCCCAAGGAATTGTCACGTCCTGCACAGAGACACTTCTCAGCTTCACCTGCTTATCACTGGGTCCATAGTGAGATCCTCCTGCGTGCATTCAACCATGTCAAAGCCAAAGAGTTACGTCTGGAGCTAAAGTGACTCCTCTAAGCTTAGTATGCAATGCTGGGTTTTCAACAAGTTTCACCACAGGGGGGAATCTAGAACACGATGTAAAAATGCTAATGCCATGGCATACCAACTAGCACCACTACTCACACATACAAATATCACTTTCGAAACTAAACGTCAGTTGACAAATAAGTATACTCTTATAACCTCTTTATCCAAGTGCCCAACCTCGTGCCACCGAAACTTGTTTCGGGGGTACGCTACCATAGTCAGAAATGACTGAAGGTGAAGATAGATACAAACGTTTAGTTATCTGTCAAAGACAGTCCCTGGCTAGAGCACCGGACAATCATACCGTACGAGGTAAAACGCTTAACTTCTTCGTCTCTGATCCTTAGCCCCTGACTGACAAAGCAGTCAGCGGCCATCAGAAACAAAGTCCCTTAGGTTAAAGGAAACGCTTAACTCTTTGACTCCGCAATTATTTTCCACCCTGTGCAGTAATTTTAATTCATGATAGACTAAAAAAAAAAAAAAAACGCTCAGAAAGTTGTTTTGACACAGGTGTCAAATCTGACCAACGCTGTGAGCGTTGTTCCGGAGTCAAAGAGCCATTAATGTTTCCAGTAGAGACAGAATGATAATAGAGACAGAATGAGAAACGACATTAAAAAAAAAAATTTCTTGAATCAAATACATCGCGAGAAAGAAAATAAAGTGGTTTGTCCATCGTACGAGAATGGAGCCCCGACCAATTACCACTACGTGCCTTCTGAAGCCACATTGCGTTAGGGGTAACCTCTTAGGTATGAAAGATAATGAAAAAGGATGTTTATTTTCTGATTCAGTGCTGGTCTTTGAATAACTTAGGAGAAACATACGCTGACTGGGAGATTCATCGACATCTTTTTGTTTCACCAGGTGTGTCGTTAAAGCACTTAGGTACACTAGTGAAGGTATACAAAAGACGGTTTATTGATACGTCACACAGATCAGATTGACTCTTGTCCAGTTAAGCTCTGAACTCTTACGTATGTCACGAACTGTCACAAATGGTTGTACTGCACTGACTCAGCTAACATTTAGTAGCACAATATGTTGCTATGTTAAGGCAACATAGACCTCATTTGACATCTCTTAACACATTATATTGCTTTGCTGAAGCGATGTAGACCTCACTTTACGTTTATTAGCACATAATATTGCGACAAGCAAGCAACCCAACAAGAAAATACGGCAGAGAAGTATGGTGTGCAATTTTTATCTCGTGTCCAGAGAATACCACCGTTCCTCCTCTATTCAATTTCTTCCCTTCTATTTCTCTTCCAGTTTTCACCTTCCATTATATACAGATAGATAGATAGATAGATATATAGATAGGTAGATAGATAGATAGATACATAGATAGATAGATAGATAGATAGATAGATAGATAGATAGATAGATAGATAGATAGATAGATAGATAGATAGATAGATAGATAGATAGATAGATAGATAGATAGATAGATACGTAGATAGATAGATAGATAGATAGATAGATAGATAGATAGATAGATAGATAGATAGATAGATAGATAGATAGATAGATAGATAGATAGATAGATAGATAGATAGATAGATAGATAGATAGATAGATAGATAGATAAATAGAGATAGATAGATAGATAGATAGATAGATAGATAGATAGATAGATAGATAGATAGATAGATAGATAGATAGATAGATAGATAGATAGATAGATAGATAGATAGATAGATAGATAGATAGATAGATAGATAGATAGATATACTGTTCAAAAAAAGAAACGCAACATTTTTGGTGTTACTTTTATAAAAGATATTCGCTGATTGGACATCAGTCAACCTATAGATTGTGTCCACCTGGTCATTAACTTCTCGTGGTTACCTGAATTGTACTCACCTCATTATTCGTGAGGTCATGAAAGAGGTCAAGGTCAAAACAACATTTTTGACATTAACTCCTGACCGTTTGATTTCAAATTCGACGAGCTGCTGACATTGACTGGACTGTGGAGGACGCAGATGCAAGTCGATTCCTGAGGTGACGCTGCCGTATGAAGCGGTATTCGGCAGGAGTTGTGACTCTGGGTCTTCCACTGCGCAGCCGGTCTGTCACTGAGCCAGTTTCTTGAAATCGCATCCAAAGGCGACTAATGGTGCTTCTAACCACATTAAATTGTCTGGCCACTACACTTTGTGACTGCCCAGTCTGTAAACGTCCAATGATGATGAGTCGTTGTTCTGTAGTGAGATGAGCCATACTTGCGCATTGAATTTTCAACTGAATTTATTCGAGGAGCGTCAATCTTTTATAGGCATTCAATAATATGGTCAGAGAGTTTTGTGTTCAGTAAGTTTCACGGGATTCTCATGAACCTGTCACGAGTTATTGTCAAAAATGTTGTTTTGACCTTGACCTCTTTCATGACCTCACAAATCATGCGGTGAGTACAATTCAGGTAACCACGAGAAGTTAATGACCAGATGGATACAGTCGATAGGTTGACTGATGTCCAATCATCGAATATCTTTTATAAAAGTAACACCAAAAATGTTGCGTTTCTTTTTTTGAACAGTATAGATAGATAGATAGATAGATAGATAGATAGATAGATAGATAGATAGATAGATAGATAGATAGATAGATAGATAGATAGATAGATAGATAGATAGATAGATAGATAGATAGATAGATAGATAGATAGATAGATAGATAGATAGATAGATAGATAGATAGATAGATAGATAGATAGATAGATAGATAGATAGATAGATAGATAGATAGATAGATAGATAGATAGATAGATAGATAGATAGATAGATAGATAGATAGATAGATAGATAGATAGATAGATAGATAGATAGATAGATAGATAGATAGATAGATAGATAGATAGATAGATAGATAGATAGATAGATAGATAGATAGATAGATAGATAGATAGATAGATAGATAGATAGATAGATAGATAGATAGATAGATAGATAGATAGATAGATAGATAGATAGATAGATAGATAGATAGATAGATAGATAGATAGATAGATAGATAGATAGATAGATAGATAGATAGATAGATAGATAGATAGATAGATAGATAGATAGATAGATAGATTAGATAGATAGATAGATAGATAGATAGATAGATAGATAGATAGATAGTGTGGAAAATATAACCAATTACTGATTAATGTTTAACTCTTCATTCACTTTTATTAATTTTAGTATATTGTATGGAACATATTTTTCTTGTTTTCCTGCTTACTTCGTATGTAAGAGGTATGAACAAATAAGATTCCCAATAATCGATTATTTGCAGGCTTCAGATTTATCCATATGGAAAATGTTTTAAGAATAGACAGACCTAGGAAACTGCATAATATAGTCAAACCGTATTTAACAAGAAAAAAAGTTATATATAGTAATTGGGGAGGTGAAGGTCTGATGATGTTCTTATAAAACATGACTTTTGGCAAATGAAAGTGAATTAAATATCTAACTAAACATACCAGGCCTGTTTATTTTTGCCTTTTTATGGTTTTGTTTTATCTCTCTGTTTTGTTTTTGTTAGTTTGTTTAGTTTTTTTTTTTTTTTTAAACTTGCACGCATAATTGATAATTTGGATTTGCCCTATTTACAATCTTTGGACAGGATATGTGATGCCACTTTCACGTATCGGCAATTATTCATATTATTTGGAATTGAAAACAATATATATCCTAATTATATCCCATCAGAGGTTGAACAGGATATTTCTCACCATTAAAAATAAATAAATAAATAATTGCCGTTGTCAGCGAATATGGCAACAATAATAAAAATGAATCCCCAAAAACGTAATTTTTCCTTCAATTTTGTCATTCTTCTTCTTCTTTGATCCTTAGCCGCCGACCGTCAAAGCAGTCAGTGGCCATCACGCCTAGTGGCGTCTTGTAGGGCAACAACAAATTGATTCCACTTTGCTCGGTCGGTGGCCATCCTTCGTACAGTGTCCCAACTCTGGTTCATTCTTTGCATCTCAGCCTCCACAGTCCTCCGCCAGGTTGTTTTTGGTCGGCCTCTCTTTCGTTTTCCTTCAGGGGTCCAAAGCATAGCTGTTCTTGTGATGGCATCGGGGTCTCTTCTGAGGACATGACCAACCCAGTTCCAGCGTCTGCCAGCTATGATGGTGTGCATGTCCTCTTGCTTGCTACGAGTAAGCAGATCTTGGTTAGTGATGGTATTCGGCCAAAAGATTCGGTGAATTTTTCTTAGGCACGTTGTGTGAAAAGAGGACAATTTCGACATTTCCTTCTCTGTAACTGTGATAAACGAGCGCAAAGGCCTTATTGCTCTATCTTTTCCTACATCTTTCATATTGTATTTTCTCCGACATTTGCTGTTTCATCTCATATGTGCGACCCACATTTGCTATTTCATCGTTGTGATTACTCGCGACCGGTATCTAGAGAACCACATTTGTTCTTTCATCGGGGGAAATAAAAGCCCTTTGATTGAGTCCACATGCCTGACATTATCGTTTGAAGCCCACATTGCATCGTGATAAATCTGGTAAAAACACATATGGTCATCCTAATCAAACATCGGGGCATGCTGTAATTTCTGTGACACCACATTGGACGCCCAGATTGGCCAGGGGAAAACGTCTCATGCTGTAATGGTGTTATCTTTAGTCGGCCGCGGTTCAGACAAGCATTGGTTTACCACATTGGACGCCCAGCTTGGCCAGGTGACTTCCAGAAATATATAATACCGCATAATCTACTAGAGTGAGGCAGTCCAGTTTTTTACCTTGTGAGGAAGAGATTAAACCCAAAAACGCATAGCCTAATACACGTGTTTATTCAGAGTGGATGATAATTCAGTTCTGTGATTAATTGTGTTCTTAAAGGATTTTGCGAAGGGAAAAGAAGGTTAGTAGATCTTATACTTATTAATACATTTTCTTATTTTTGTTTATTTTAACCTAACAGCTAAAATGTGCGAAAGATAAAGTTTCAAATAATTCTTGGCATAACTGATTAATAAAATCAGAAGATTTTCCTAGAAGATGATAGGATGATAGGAGGTAATTAATAGTTCATATTTCACCTTTATCATCATCACAGTCTCCCATGCGCACACACTCTCATGCACAAGATATTTACCATCATTAGAATTGAACTCAGAGAGAGAGAGATGAATAATGAGCAGTAGTTTAAATGCAAGTCAACCAGTGATGTTAAATGTGAAAAACTTACGAAGACTTTTGTGTGTCTTCAGTTCATCAGAAGTCTGAGTCTACACGCAACGTGTCTGACGTCTAACCAGAAATAAGTTATCAAAAACGGACATTTGGCTAGCAGAATTCGCCATAGGACATCTTTCGTTCCTCAATTAAAAAGGAATATTGTCTCACCCACAAGTCAGAAGGTGGACGCAGCATTTTTCGTCACCATATACTGCTTGCTCACAAGTTCAATACAGAGTTATCACAAGTTCAATACACAGTCATCATAAATTCAAATCACTCGAAAGATCATTATTATCTGAAGTCAAGCAAAAGAGCTCAAAAGAGGAATCGCATATTTATACCACGTGCAACACACTCTTAAGCGCATTTTATGAAGCAGACTCGAAAGTATATGAAACACGACTACATACGCAAGATTATGAGTCTACATATCACTAACATTTCGTGAAGATATCCAGTCTGACCAGTAACGTCGGGAGATTAGACAACAGACCTTTTGTTCATATGACAGCTATTAACTGTTGATCAACACTACAGAGATATACTCAAACAGTGAAGGAATATACATAGCTATCTCGTCAGCGTTCTCCGTACGACAACAGTATTCATTAGAACGTCCTCAGCTTAGAGATACCCCACTCGACATAACGTATAACAACTTGGGACATTTTATGCATACATGTGAATCCTCATATCTAGGAGAAGCATTTAGAGACACATGGACTGTGTAGAGTACTCACCATTTTGGTAACACGTATCATATCACATCATCATTTCACTTTACACCAGTTCATTCTTAATTAACTATTACTTAATTAACTGTAATTTTATTATCTCATCTGTGTGTTTTTGTGTGAATCGTCTTTCACCATCATCACGTTCTAACCATTACTAACCCTATATGTGTGGATATTTCATTAATAAACCCAACGATCGGTTGATCATTATCAAGAGTTTGTTAATGTATCACTCGTGCTGTCGGTGTTACATATTCACCTATAGGAACCTTTCTCTACTCAGATGAGGTTGGGGGCTTTTTCTTTACGGGATCTAAGGGCAGAAGCTAAGGTCGTGGGGAAACAGAACTCTTTCCATACTTAATAAGAAAACACTGTCTAGTGGAAAGCATTCGCATTCCTGTCTTCTTGTCCCTATCTCGAATAGGTCTTTTTTTCTTTCTTAACGAGCCAATTTCTAGAGACCTTATATCTATATCTCATAGACTATTCCTGGCAAAAACTACTGTAGTAGTTGCCCCAGTGACTCACCACACGATAGTAACTCTCCAGCATTCCGCACCATAGAGAAGCACAGAAAGCACACAGCTCTGATATAATCTTAATTTTGTGCTTGTGCTGTATTGGGAGGACTTCCAGATGTTGTTTAGGCTAAAGAAGGCTGTTCATGCCTTATTCATTCTGATGTTGATGTCTTTGCCTGCCCCACCGTCTGGTGTTACTATGCTTCCTAGGTATGTGAAGGTATCTGTCTGTACCAATTGCTTATTCCTTACTGATATGGGCTCAGGGTTGCTCACAATGAGCGTCATGACCTCAGACTTCTTTAAATTGATGTTCAAGCCCACCTGCTGGCTAAACTTATTAAGTCTATCCGTTTTTCCTGGATGTGTTGATGTGAATGTGCTAGTAGTGCAATGTCATCTGCATATTCCAGATCTTCCAATGTAGAAAATTTTGTCCATCTTATTCCTCTTGGACTGCCCTCTGTTGTCTGGCACATCACCCAATCTATGACTGTTAAAAATAGAGTGGTTGATAAGGGGCATCCCTGTCGTACTCCTGTCTTCACCTCAAAGGTTAGGTTGCTCTGCCCAACACTGCACGTAAAGTTTGCATAGAGGCTTTTTATGATTGACACTATGCAGCTTGGAATTCCATAAGCCCTCAGTATTTTCCATAAACTGTCCCTATGTATGCTGTCAAAAGCCTTTTCAAAATCAACGAAATTTATGTAAAGCTGTCTTTGCCATTCTGAGCACTGCTCTATAATGTTCCTGAGAGTGAATATATGATCTACACATCTCCTGTTCTTTCTAAATCCTGCTTATTCTTTCCTAAGTTTGTGATCTACTGCCTTTGAAATTCTCTGTATAATTATCCTGCCTAGCATTTTGCTGGGAACTGAGAGAAGAGTGATTCCTCTCCAATTATTGCAGTCTGCAAGATCTCCCTTCTTGGGCAATTTGACAATTATTCCTTTGTTCCACTCTGATGGTGTTGTCCCCGTTTTCCAGACTTGTGCAAATAGTGGTTCTAATAGTTCTGCTGCTAGTTCAGGGTCTGTCTTAAATAGCTCTGCATTTAAGTTATCATGGCCCGGAGCTTTGCCATTCTTTAACCCTTTGATTGCTGTGATGATTTCTTCTTTTCGTGGAATGTCTGTATTCACATCTAGATCGTTTTCAGCTTCAGGAATATTCAATTGTGTCTCTGGTGGTTCCTTGTTCAGAGTTTCTCTGAAGTGCTCTGCCCATCTTGTTTCTTGTCCCTCTGCTGTCGTGATGAGATTACCTTGCTTATCTCTTACTAATGTAATATTGTTTGCACATCGTTTTCCGCTGATGAATGTAGTTATTTTGTATACTGTGCTTTGTTCATTTCTCAGTGCTGCCTCCTCTGCCTGTCTTGCAAGATCGTCTAGGAAATTCCTTTTGTTGGCTCGGGTTTAGCGTTTAACTTCCTTGTCCAGCTGACTGTACTGTTCGCTATATAGTTGCTTTAACCTGGGGGACTTCGATTCTGTTTTCTTTCTTTTCATTTCCTTTCTCATCGTTATGGTGTTTAAAGTTTCTGGTGTTATCCAGTCTTGCTTCTTCCTTTCCTGGAATCCCAAGCATGATTTGCTGCTTTCTTTGTATATTGTTGAAATGGTGTTGAAATTCTGGTCTATATCATCAGTCAATGTCTTTTCCTGGCTTTTGGCAAATTGATATTGTTTCTTTATGTCGGCCGCAAAAGCTTTTCTGGTAAGGGAGTCCTTCAATTTGCTGATGTCAAACCTTTTCTGTGTAGTTACAGTTGGTGCAGCCCTTCTTAGCTTCACTTTCAGTTTTGCTACTACTAAATGGTGATCACTTCCAACATCTGCACCTCTTCTTACCTTCACATCTTGTAATGCATGTCTCCATCTACCGTTAACCATGATGTGGTCTATCTGGTTTCTGTCCCGACCATTTGGTGATTCCTGTAGTGAAATTGACAGAGATACAACGGTAAAATATCTCCAAAGATAACATTTAAGGATAAAAACATAATGCGTAGGCTGCGAATAGTACATGATCTCCTAGACCGCGGGTCATCATCCTCCATAAAAATTGACTTGCTAGACAGGAGGGGAACGGAGGATCAAAAAGGAAAAATATGACTGGAAAGATTGCGTGAGACTAGAAAGGCTAAGGAAACGCAATTGGGGGAGGGGGGGGGGGGGGAAACGGAGAAAAGTCACGTTTCCCAAGTTGACATAAAAAGTAAGCAACTCGACAGAAGGGACCATAGATATGTTACGCCACAGTCATTTATTGGACGCTTTTGTAATACCAAGCCCTTGATTTGAATTCAGCGGCTAAAACGCAGATGTTTGGAATATTACAAAAAGTAAAAAGTAAATTTTTCTTAATATTAATGTTAGGAATATAAAAATTAGCTGGCCGGATGGCCCATTCTGAGCAGTGAACTAATATGGTCTTAATTTTACAAACGGATAGATAATATTGAAGATAATGACAAAAGACAGTGTTGTTCACATCATCGACAGACTGTATTGAATCTAAAAGTGTCGCTAATTGCACAAAAAAACACGACTTTGGGACGCAGGTGTTCAAATTTACTTAGTATGGAGGAGAGGGTTTTTGGGTGGTAGCTGTGTCTAAATATAACTTTTAACGACAAAATTTTGGAGGGGAGAGAAAGGGTGGTTCAAAAATCAAGTACATTTTGTAGAAACACAAGTAGAGACGGACAGACTAACAGATAACCATCCATACTTGACTGAAGCATGACTGAAATGACTTTATGGTAGGAAATTTGAATTTAAAATAAACCTAGGCAGTGATTGGCCACAGACAATCATATCATTAGCGCTCAGACGCGAAAGTGGGGCCATTCTTCAATAGTTGTTCAGTGATAGACACAGATTTTAAAGTGTGGTGATTTCCATATGAAAGAAAGTGAAAGAAATTTAGGGACGCCATACTATAGCCAGCAGCTCAGCTGAGTTTTGCTAGCAATTCTGTGTTATTTATTCATAATCTGGTAAGATTGAAATTATTTCTTTATATATTTTGAATATTGTTTCATGTTCGAGTGATTTGATACTGCCATATCGAAATCTAGCCTTACAAACAAGTAGGGATTCGCTCTAGACCCCCCGCCCTAGTCAGGATCTAGGGACCAACAATATACATAAACTCCAGCAGGGGTTAGGCAAGACAGATCGAGTGTTGAGAATAATGAAACATATTACCTATCCTCTTTTAGGGCAGACAACTAATAAATATTTTTCAGAACCTATAGTCTGGGAGGATCTATCTGATGTAAAACCACCATGGTAAATGTGCTGTTTGGTCAGAGAGATCTGACCTGTCTGTATGATGTGGTTGTTGTGTCAGTGTTGTGTCCAGACGTGGGTAGAGAATAGATTTTGACACATGGCCCATACTTTGATTGCAGAGCTGCGAGTTTCTGTTGTCAACCAAGCAGTGTCTATTCAGTTGGTGACTTTACTCGAGTGTATCTGTGCAGTACTTGTGACAGAGACCACCATTATTGCCCGCCAGCACGGAGAGGTGGGACCACCTGATTTCAGCACCAGAGCTACCACGACAAGATGAGTGAGCCTCTGGTCTGCTGGACATTCACCAACGCTGTGTAGTTACTAATAATAATAATAATAAATTCTTTAAGCGCCAAACACGGCGCATAAGGCAGAAACCAGTGCTCTCCAGGTTGTTCGTTGTGACGCCACTCCTCTTAGCTCTTGCACATTATTTAGGCCCAACGTTCTTCCTTCTCTTATTATTGTTCTTCTGAGTGTTTCTTTTGGTCTTCCTTTTTTTTTTTTCCGCTTACCCTCAGGAACCCAAGTGAGCGCCTGTAGTGGTATTCTGTTGTTTTGCATTCGTAGGACATGACCGATATATGACCATCGTCTTTTCCTTATATAGTCGGAGACATATTTCTGCCTAGAGTCTTCTCTTATTTGTCGATTAGTCTTGAATTCTTTCCAACTGATGTTCATGAGTTTTCTAAGACATTTGTTCTCGAATGTATTCAGCTTGTTCTCCAATGATTTTGTTATTTTCCAACTCTCACAGCCGTATGTTAACACTGAGATAACATTTGAATTAAACAGACGAAGCTTGGTATGTATATTCAATGATCGTAATTTCCAAATGTTAGATAATCTATTGAAGGCGCTAGCTGCCAAAGCAATTCTAGTATGGATTTCTCTTGTTGTGTCACCATCCTGAGTCATTTTACTGCCTAAATAATTGAAACTTTCAACTTTCTGTAGTTTTTTCCCCGTTCAAGATGATATCAAAGGTCTCGTTAGAAAAGTTCATAGCTTTAGTTTTAGAGGCATTTATTTGGAGACCAATTTTAACCGAGAGATGACACAAATTATTTATTGCTTCTTGGGATTGTCTTGGTGTTGAACTTAAGAATGCTACATCATCTGCGAAATCCAGGTCCCCCAGGAATTTTCCATTTGTCCATTTTATACCCAATTGTTCATTGTGGGTATAGTTTCTCATAACCCAATCAATAGCTATTCCAAAAAGTAGTGGTGACATAATACAGCCTTGTTTCACCCCTGTTTCTACTGTAAACCATTCTGTATTCCCTTTATTTGTTCTAACACAACATCTTGCATTGTCATATAGCGCTTTGATTATATTCACATATTTTGTTGGAAAACCATAGATTGTAAGTATCTTCCACAATGATGGGCGGTGTAGACTATCAAAGGCTTTTTGAAAATCGACGAAGGTGATAATAAGTGGCGATTGCCTTTCCACTGATTCTTCTATAATTGTTCTTAGTGTGAATATTTGATCAATACATGATCGTTTCGGCCTGAAACCCGCTTGTTCTTCTCTGATCTTTTCGTCAGCATGCAATTTAAGTCTTTCTAACATCATGCAACATAATAATTTTCCAGGTACTGATAATAGAGATATACCACGCCAGTTATTACAGTCTGATAGATCACCTTTCTTCGGTAACTTTACAATAATACTGTCTTTCCATTGTTGTGGTGGTTGTTCTTCTCTCCATACTTCATTTATAATATCTAAAATTCTCAAGAGGTTGTTGTCATTAACTGCTTTAATCATTTCCCCTGAAATTTCGTCAACTCCAGCAGCTTTAAAATTTTTTAATCTTTTAACGGCTTGTTTGATCTCGTCCAGCGTGAATTCATCGCAAGTTATTGGCAAAGTGGTTGTGGATGTTTCATTATTAAAATCAGGTGTTACTGTTGGTGGTGGTCTGTTTAGCACCTCCATGAAGTGCTCAGCCCATCTCTTCATTTGTTCTTTTTCTGTTGGTATTGAATTCCCTAATTTACCTTTAACAGGTGTTTCCATAGCAGTAGGCTGATGACATAGTTGTTTTGTAATTTGATAAAGGCACCTACTATTACCAGTTCTTGCAGCATTTTCAGCTTCTACGGCCAGTTCATTGATGAAATGTCTTTTATCCCTTCGAGTTTTTGTCTTCACTTCTTTATTTAACAAGTTATAAGTTAGTTTGCAAGATTCAACTGCATTATGTGTACTTGCCGCTAGTAGTTTAAGTTTTGCTGTTTTCCTTTCTTGTATTTTATCCCAAGTATCTTCTCTCATCCATTTTTTTTCTTTTTATGTACTAGGTATCCGGTGGTCGCTACAGCTGCTTCTGTCATTGCTGTTCTCAGTTGTTCCCATTTAGTATCGATTGTCTTGGTGGTGATATCGTTGTCAATTTTGCCTAAAGCATCGAAATAGTTGTTCATTTTGACATTATATTCCTTCTTTATATCATTTGATTGCAGTCTGTGTACATCTATTCTTCTATTTTTATTCGGTTGGTATAACTTCTTCAGTTTAATTCTCATTTTAGCTATGCAGAGGTTATGATCGCTTCCGATCTCTGCACCTCTGTATGCTCTGACGTCTTGAACTGATGAGCGAAATTTAGCGCTTATGCAGAAGTGATCTATCTGGTTCTTAGTTCTGCCATCAGGTGAATTCCATGTTATCTTGTGGATATTCTTATGTGGAAAGATGGTGTCTGCCACAACGAGGTTTGATATTTCACAAAGTTCTAGAAGTCTTTCGCCATTTTGATTCATACAGCCTATGCCATGAGTACCGAGATATCTTTGTACTCCATCGTTGTTGTCACCTACTTTGGCGTTAAAATCACCCATGACTGCTATTATGTCATGCTTGGGTATTGTGTTGATGGTACTTAGAAGTGCTTCATAGAAGTCATCTTTTGTGGTATCAAGAGCGTCGTTAGTTGGTGCATAACATTGTACAATTGAGAGCTTGAAAAATCGTGTCTGAAATCTAGCTAATATTAGCCTCTCATTGATAGGTACCCAGCTGATAAGCGATGCTGCTGCTTTCTGTGTCATTAGGATGGCTACTCCCTCTGTGTGACGATTATCATTACTACCAGAGTATATAATTTGCTTTTTTTCTTCTGAAATATATTTTATGCCCTTCCCCGTCCATCTACACTCGCTGACACCCAATAAGTCCAACTTATAATTATCCATTTCTTTAATTACTTCTTCCAATTTTCCGTCTTGATACATAGTTACTAATACCCCCATAAAAATTCCCACCATTTTCTGGACACTGTGTAGTCAATATAGACAGGTGTGATGAGACCACCCCAACAGCACAAACATTAACTATCCTCCCAAGTAGATGACTACTAGAACATTTTAATAAAACTAACTAGTATAGTACATATATATGTACACTATTGCATTTATGGTATAATATTCCATGCATTTCTTTCATAATCTTTAAATCCTTTTAAGTTCTGGTCAACCTAAAAAATTGATCCAGAACAAAATAAATGTAATATAATTTTATCAAAAATTTTACACACGTGAGTTAGTTCAGTGTATTTTAACATTTATTAATATTATTAGTCTTGTTAAATATCTGTGGGTACATCTATAAACTATTACACCACACTACATATCATAACCCTAGACACTTTACGTAGCCACATTCATTAAAAAAAAAAATTAAGTGTGAGGTCGTAGTGGTAGCAAGAAAGGCCTTCTGACAATTCTCAACTACATTTTATCTCAGGAGCCTTCACAGCTGGCCTCATACAATTACATTTAGTAATATCACCATCATACAATACCATCAACACCACTACATAAATTGGGGTCTTGTCCAGGGATAATTAGCCCAACAGTAATATTAGGATCTCCTGGTGGGAGAAATAAAAGTAGGGAAATAAATTGTAAAATTCCCTTTAAAATTAAAAGTGTCCCTACAGATAAAAGTTGGTGAATCTTCACAGCCAGTAATAATTAATTAGTTAACTGGTTAGTTAGAATTGGTTAGACTATAGTCATAAGAAGTACTTAGTGTATTTACTGGTTAGAGATTTAGCTTGTATATTAGTATATTGTCTAAAAAGTATGGCGGAGCTGGCAAAATTTAGATCAGCTGCTGTGCTCACCGCGAAGGAGATGGGAATGGATGGTCAAATTTTAATTCAATACGTAACGGCTGAATGTGATAAATATATTGAACGGGAAGAAAGGAGATTAGAAAAAGAGGCTGAAAGAAATTAGAGGCTGAAAGGTTAGCTGAAGAAAAGAGGTTACAAATTGAGGCTGATAGAGAAATTAAGAGGCTGCAGATTGAGGCAGAAGAAAAACGACAGCAAAGGGAGGCAGAAGAAAAACGACAGCAAAGGGAGGCAGAAGAAAAACGACAGCAAAGGGAGGCAGAAGAAAAAAGATTGACTGCCGAAAGGGAGGCAGAAGATAGAAGGTTGCAAAGGGAGCACGAATTACGACTAAGGGAGCTGGAATTACAAGGCCCGGCTCCTGAAAATGGTGCCAGCCCTTTTGCCTCAGATGCTACGCCCAGTCTGGGAGCCTCAAACTCAGCTATGGGGTTTCATTTAGACCATTTTGTTGAAAAAGACGATGACATAGAGGGGTACCTAGGACGTTTTGAGTTATTAGCTACTACATATGGGTTAGAGAGAGAGAGGTGGAGCTTAAAGCTATCACAAGGATTGAGAGGTACTTCTTATGAAGTATTTGCTAAAATGAACAGGAAAGACCAAGACAATTATGACATGTTAAAGCAGGCTTTGTTATTAAGATACGAGAAGAATGGTGAATTTTATCGTAAGAAATTTAGAAATGCCAAACTGTTGTCTGGGGAGACATACCACCAATTCTCTGCTAGACTAGAAACCTATTTGGAGAAATGGACGGCTCTGGGGAAGACCCAAGATCTTAAAGAAATGATCATGATTGAGCAATTGAGAGAGTCCATGGCTCCAGACATGAGAAAATTTCTCATGGAACAAGGTGCAGAGAAGTTGGGGGAAATTTTAAATGTTGCTGAGAGGTATCAGGCAGCCCAGGCAGAGGTAAGTGGTGCTAAGAAGAAGCACATAGACAATTTTAAAGCTCCACAGCAATTTAATAAATTTGATAATAGAGAGCAGGGAAATAAAGGTAGGACAAACTTTGAGCGGCCAAGAAATGACTATCGCGACAGAAACTCACAGTTCAATGACCAAAAGTTCAATGAAAGAAAACCGTTGAACCAAGGAAAAAGATGGTGTAAATGGTGCAAGAAGGATAACCATAACACTGAATTTTGTAGAAGGAAACCTTCAAACATTGCTGCAATGAAGTCGGGGACGCAAAGATTAAAGGTTAATCCTAAGGGACAACAGGAACCTTATCACCCCCCAGTTTGTGAGGATGTTATTTGTAATGGGGTCACCATAAGGTGCCTTTATGATACAGGTTTGGATTATGATTCAGTTGTGAAGTCTAGCCTAGTGGACCCAAGTCAGTATACCACAGAAACAGTGGAAATACAAGGGGCGACTAAGGACATACCACTCATGACACTTCCCATCGCAAGGATAACGGTGAAAACTCGCTATGTGGAAGGAGAAATCAGAGCAGCAGTGATAGATGAACCAATCTACCCTCTGATATTGGGGTGTAGATACGTCTTCTTGGGGAACCCCGAGAAACCTGTGATCATGGCGACAGTGCAGACCAGGTCACAGAAGAAGGAGGAAGAAGGTGAACCTATAAATGCTCATCCAGAGGAGATGAGGAAGGCGCAGGCTGAGGATAGGACACTCAAGCCATGTTTTAAAAAATTGCCCAAATGCCACACACCTCCGAGCAAGGGGGAATATTTCATGAAGAACAAACTCTTATACAGGAAGGCCGGAACTGGAACAAATGGTCATAACCAGCTGGTTCTTCCCACTTCATATAGAGATAAAGTGATGGAACTCGGGCATGCGATTCCCTTCAGTGGTCACATGGGGATCAGCGCCACAGGACAGCGTATAGCTTGTCATTACTTCTGGCCAGGGATAACGGAGGATATAAAAAGATATGTCAAATCCTGCCCAGAATGTCAAAGGGTAGCTCCAAAGCACTGGACTGCTCCTGCAACTCTAGGGGAAATGCCCATAGTGGGAACACCTTTTGAGAGGGTTGCAGTGGATATTGTAGGACCTCTCACTCGGACCAAGAGGAGGAACAGTTACATCCTTACTCTGGTGGACACTTGTTCTATGTGGGGAGAGGCGGTAGCCCTGCCATCAATTGATTCAAAACATGTAGCAGAGGCACTACTTACAATATTTACCCGATTAGGATTCCCGCATCAAATCTTGACGGATAATGGTTCTCAGTTCAAGGGGAAACTAACGGAAGAAGTTTTTAAGCTATTTCAAGCCAGACACTTTCATTGTAGTCCGTACCATCCACAAGGGAACGGCCAGGTAGAGAGGTTCAACGGGACTCTCATTTCTATCCTGAGAAAGCTGGCACACGAAAAACTGGATCTGTGGGATCAATTCCTGCCCGCCGCATTGTTTGCGTACCGGGAGGTACCACATAGTTCAACCGGGATGGCTCCCGCAACTCTGCTATTTGGGAGGCCAATAAAAGGTCCATTAGAAGCTCTATTAAGGACCTGGACAGATGAGAAGGCGGAAGAGACTGTTACCTCATCGTATCAATATGTGAACGAACTGACCACTCGTTTGAAAGCTGGATGGAAACTGGCAAATGATAATTTGAAGCAAGCCAGGAAGAAACATGCAGCATATTTTAATAGGAAGGCAAAGGACAGGGAACTGGCAGTCGGAGAGAAGGTGCTGCTTCTACTACCCGGAAGCCAGAATAAATTACAAATGGGTTGGCAAGGTCCATATACGGTTCTAGAGAAGGTGTCTAGAACAAACTATAAAATTGACAAAAAGGGGAAGGAGAAAGTTTATCATGTAAACCTGTTAAAGAAGTATCTGGACAGACCACTCCAGGAAAGCACCCCCTTATTGACCTTGGCTATTGCAACCCAGATGCAAAAAGAACCACTCACCTCACATGAATACCCATTACATCCTTGTGAAACAGCAGCACAGGTAAAAGTGGATCTTAGTAAAGGCTATTACCAGATCCCAGTGAAGCCTGAAGTGAGACCTTATTTGGCTTTTAGCACTTCGGATGGACATTATGAATTCAATATGCTACCATTCGGACTGAAAAATGCTCCGAGTGTGTTTTCAAGGATGATGCGCAAATTGTTGGATCCCCTGAATAACCCATGTATCACAAATTTCATGGATGATATTCTCGTCGCCACCGAGACATTTGAAGAACACATTGAAGCTCTGGAGATGTTGTTTGATAGACTTCGGGAGGCGAACTTAACTGCTAGGCCAACCAAATGTTGTATTGGATGCAAAGAGTTGGAATTCTTGGGGCACACTGTATATCAGGGTAATATGACCCCTGATCCTAAGAATTTGGAAAAACTGCAGAGAGCACCTAGGCCGCAAACAAAAAAGGACGTGCGATCATTTGTGTCGTTATGCGGATTTTATCAGAAATACATCAAAAATTTTAACGCTATATGTGCTCCTCTGACTGATCTGACTCGCAAGGGACTTCCAGATAAAATTATTTGGACTGCACAATGTGAACTAGCGTTCCAAGAGTTAAAGGAAAAACTCACTAGCAAGCCTATTCTCAAACTGCCTGATTTGACACAGGACTTTGTCTTAAGAACCGATGCAAGTAATGTAGGACTAGGAGGGGCTTTGTTGCAAAGATCATCTTCACCTGATGGGGAACTGAAACCAGTCGCTTATGCAAGCCGTAAATTGAATAAGGCGGAACAAGGATACTCCACAAGCGAAAAAGAATGTTTAGCGTTAATCTGGGCAATAAAGAAGTTTCAAATCTATCTGTATGGTAGGACATTTGTGGTGGAGACGGACCATCAGCCTCTCGTATTCTTATCTCAGGCTAAGCATGAAAACGCAAGATTGCTGAGGTGGTCTTTGTTGCTTCAACCTTATCAGTTTAGTATCCAATATATCCCAGGCAAATTGAATGTCGGTGCAGATTTCCTCAGTCGGCACCCCTGTGATCAAAATTAGAGTAGTGGCAGACGTGAGGAGTAATTTTACCTATGTGTATCGCTGGTGTTGGAACTTGCCATAGGCATGTTTTCAAGTGGGGAGATGTGTAGTGAAATTGACAGAGATACAACGGTAAAATATCTCCAAAGATAACATTTAAGGATAAAAACATAATGCGTAGGCTGCGAATAGTACATGATCGCCTAGACCGCGGGTCATCATCCTCCATAAAAATTGACTTGCTAGACAGGAGGGGAACGGAGGATCAAAAAGAAAAAAAATATGACTGGAAAGATTGCGTGAGACTAGAAAGGCTAAGGAGACGCAATTGGGGGGGAAACGGAGAAAAGTCACGTTTCCCAAGTTGACATAAAAAGTAAGCAACTCGACAGAAGGGACCATAGATATGTTACGCCACAGTCATTTATTGGACGCTTTTGCAATACCAAGCCCTTGATTTGAATTCAGCGGCTAAAACGCAGATGTTTGGAATATTACAAAAAGTAAAAAGTAAATTTTTCTTAATATTAATGTTAGGAATATAAAAATTAGCTGGCCGGATGGCCCATTCTGAGCAGTGAACTAATATGGTCTTAATTTTACAAACGGATAGATAATATTGAAGATAATGACAAAAGACAGTGTTGTTCACATCATCGACAGACTGTATTGAATCTAAAAGTGTCGCTAATTGCACAAAAAAACACGACTTTGGGACGCTGGTGTTCAAATTTACTTAGTATGGAGGAGAGGGTTTTTGGGTGGTAGCTGTGTCTAAATATAACTTTTAACGACAAAATTTTGGAGGGGAGAGAAAGGGTGGTTCAAAAATCAAGTACATTTTGTAGAAACACAAGTAGAGACGGACAGACTAACAGATAACCATCCATACTTGACTGAAGCATGACTGAAATGACTTTATGGTAGGAAATTTGAATTTAAAATAAACCTAGGCAGTGATTGGCCACAGACAATCATATCATTAGCGCTCAGACGCGAAAGTGGGGCCATTCTTCAATAGTTGTTCAGTGATAGACACAGATTTTAAAGTGTGGTGATTTCCATATGAAAGAAAGTGAAAGAAATTTAGGGACGCCATACTATAGCCAGCAGCTCAGCTGAGTTTTGCTAGCAATTCTGTGTTATTTATTCATAATCTGGTAAGATTGAAATTATTTCTTTATATATTTTGAATATTGTTTCATGTTCGAGTGATTTGATACTGCCATATCGAAATCTAGCCTTACAAACAAGTAGGGATTTGCTCTAGACCCCCCGCCCTAGTCAGGGTCTAGGGACCAACAATATACATAAACTCCAGCAGGGGTTAGGCAAGACAGATCGAGTGTTGAGAATAATGAAACATATTACCTATCCTCTTTTAGGGCAGACAACTAATAAATATTTTTCAGAACCTATAGTCTGGGAGGATCTATCTGATGTAAAACCACCATGGTAAATGTGCTGTTTGGTCAGAGAGATCTGACCTGTCTGTATGATGTGGTTGTTGTGTCAGTGTTGTGTCCAGACGTGGGTAGAGAATAGATTTTGACACATGGCCCATACTTTGATTGCAGAGCTGCGAGTTTCTGTTGTCAACCAAGCAGTGTCTATTCAGTTGGTGACTTTACTCGAGTGTATCTGTGCAGTACTTGTGACAGAGACCACCATTATTGCCCGCCAGCACGGAGAGGTGGGACCACCTGATTTCAGCACCAGAGCTACCACGACAAGATGAATGAGCCTCTGGTCTGCTGGACATTCACCAACGCTGTGTAGTTACTAATACCCCCATAAAAATTCCCACCATTTTCTGGACACTGTGTAGTCAATATAGACAGGTGTGATGAGACCACCCCAACAGCACAAACATTAACTATCCTCCCAAGTAGATGACTACTAGAACATTTTAATAAAACTAACTAGTATAGTACATATATATGTACACTATTGCATTTATGATATAATATTCCATGCATTTCTTTCATAATCTTTAAATCCTTTTAAGTTCTGGTCAACCTAAAAAATTGATCCAGAACAAAATAAATGTAATATAATTTTATCAAAAATTTTACACACGTGAGTTAGTTCAGTGTATTTTAACATTTATTAATATTATTAGTCTTGTTAAATATCTGTGGGTACATCTATAACCTATTACACCACACTACATATCATAACCCTAGACACTTTACGTAGCCACATTCATTAAAAAAAAAAATTTAGTGTGAGGTCGTAGTGGTAGCAAGAAAGGCCTTCTGACAATTCTCAACTACATTTTATCTCAGGAGCCTTCACAGCTGGCCTCATACAATTACATTTAGTAATATCACCATCATACAATACCATCAACACCACTACAATTCCCATGTTTATTTGTGAATTTCTTTATGTGGGAATAGTGTTCCTCCAATGACCAGGTTATTAATGCTACAGAAACTTATTAGTTTATCCCCATTTTCGTTTGGTGTTCCGCTGCCGCATTTCCCCATTGTTCTTTCATTATATGTATTGTGTGTACCAACTTTCGCATTGAGGTCTCCCATTACTATAACAAGATCATATCTAGGTGTGTCTTCCATTTCTTTCTGCAGTTGTTGATAGAATTCATCCTGGACCTCCTCATCGCTATCATTCGTTGGTGTGTAGCATTGTATTATTGTAGTGTTGGTGAATCTCCCTCTCAATCTTAATCTTATCAGTCTGTTGTTGATGGGTTTCCGTTCCAGTAATGTCCTTTCTATTCCTTTCTGTAGAATAATGGCTACGCCTTCATTGTGTTGTCCATCCTCTCTTCCAGAGTAAAGTACTGTTTCTCCTGTTGCTGTTTTAACTTTTCCTGTCCCTGTCCATCTGCTCTCGCTTATCCCTAGAATGTGTAACCTATAGTTTCTCATTTCTGCCGTGACCTGTCTTAGTTTACCTGTCTCGTGCATTGTCCTGACATTCCAAAAACCTATTCTTGTATCCTGTTTTGCGGTCAGGACATCCGTTTTCATGTCAGTGGCTTCCTTTCGGCTTTTACCACTGACAGTCATACGAGCCACAGACTCCGAATGTCCATCCCGCAGCAAAGTTTGTTCATTTATTATTGTTTCCGTAACTTCGTTGTTTTTTTTTTCACAGACAGGGGTATCAGCCCTGTGCTAAAACCCCCAACCTGGAGGACCAGGGTACCAGCTTTTGTCTGACCCCTACCCACACAGACCAGTCCAGCTTGGTTGAACCTACCAGGAGTAAAACTCCCACTGGCATAGCTCTGGGATTGTCAGGGTACGCAAGCTGCCATACCGCTACAAGGTATAGGTACCATTGATGGCAGAATTGTGTCATGAATTTTAGTAATAACCGATTGTCGCATGCACCCAGTAAAATTTCTCTTGAATAAAATAAACCTTGATAAACTTTAAACCTAATGTAAAGATCACAAGAAAGTTATCATTACCACAGCTGTGTTTAAAACAAAACACACTTTAACATTTTTCAAGAAATAACATGAGTACATCAGCATATCACCATCTCACTCCAGTCCCTTCAAATACCAAACCACAATAAGCATTCGAAGTTCATTATGTACCTTACTTAAAAACCCTACTGAATTGGTGGTATCCCAACTTATTTTACATTATTTTAGTTATTATATAAAATTGGTTAGGTCAATTCCTGTCTAAATTAGATATATTAAAATATACCAAGAAAAGGAGGTGCGTGTATAGTTTCACCTCTCTACAGTGAGTGGAATATAGAGATTTATAGCGTCAAAGATGTGAAACCCGACAAATATAGTGCGCATTTGATCTTAAATAAAAGTGGTTAAAAAAAAAAACAGGTGGCGGGTGGGGAGTCTGGGGACAATACAATGGTCTCTTCGCGTGGCATAATTTCGCTGACGGAGTTCTTGTCAAGTGCGTACCGCGATTATAGGATCACGTCTCTTCACACATTACTTAATTCATAATTAATTTAACACATTAACTACCGCAAGCCGCTGTCAGCGGCTCACAAAATAATCACATTTGGACCGCAAGCCGCTCAGAGCGCCAATCTAATTTTAGTAATAAAACGAATGAAAAATGTACTGAAACATTCTCTGATCTGGTTCGAGATTTTAAGTTGCCACCGGAAAACAAATTCCCAAAGCATGGTTGTTGTAGAACACTGGAAAATTGATATTATGTTCATATTTTTCAGCGTTTTGGGTTAGTTACCAAATCGTGTAAAACTGTTTACCGTGGCAACTAGTGATAGGACTACAAAAAATGCGTGTACATCTCGTCTAACGGCTGAATAGGATAGAAACGTGTTTCAACAATTGACTGATAGATCTAGCGACGAGGACAAGAGTGAAAACGGTGTGCACATTGATTGAAATTGTGATTTTGATAGAGATGGGGGCGCAAGCAGTTTTAATTGTGAAAATGCTGCAAGTCCTCGGCCATCGGAGGGCCGTTAAATAGCAACAACCTCTATTAGAGTTACAACTGGTGTTTATTGTAATAGTACATTCATTTATCTTTAAAATAAAGTGTAATTCATAAAAATCTGTAAACAATTACGAAAACTACAGCTTACTCTGTGCAAACACCTACAGGATGAAAAAAGGAAAAAAAATTAATTCGGCCACAGTGTGTTTTTCAATTCGGTAGTTAATGTGTTAACACGACTTCTTTATTCACATTGAGCGTCCGGTTACCAGAATGGTTAGAGCCCTGGTCTCTCGAGGCAAAGGTACAGTACTCGAAACACGGTGTGCGTCACGCTCCTGTCTACCAAGCTGTAAATTAGTACCTAACTGCTGAAAATGGAGACAATTTGTTGCTGCCCTACAAGACGCCACTAAGCGTGATGGCCACTGACTGCTTAGTTAGTCAGAGGCTAAGAGTCCAAAAAGAAGAAGCCTCTGCCGAACTGGTCATCCCACCTCTCTAAGCTGGACATAGTATAGTGAAGTCACTAACACTTCGCTCCCCTACGGGAGTATATGCTGTGAGACCACCTTTATCCATATTCTTGATGAATATGACTTTGTCTACTTGTTTCTGTGTAACTTTTATTTATTATTTTACATTATAGTGGGCTCATTTTTGTGGTCTTGCAAAAGAGAATCGCCCAGAATAGGCTCTCGAAGCTGGACATAGTAAAGTGAAATCACTAGTACTTCACTCCCCTACTGTAGTATCTGCGATGAGAGTGTCGCCCCGTGTAGGCTCTCGAGGGAGGTCTCAGAGTAAGCAAGAAACAAGAATATGACTAATAATAATAATAATAATAATAGCCCCTTCAGTCACAACTGGCTATGACAATGCGCCCCTGAGGTGAAAACCCTCAGCTGCTTATTTTCCTGGTGTTCGACGTTTTATCGTCTCTTCTGCTTGTTGTGTGAGCTTCTTTCCGCCTAATCTGAGGTGGCGCCGTAGAGAGCTTAACATCAGATAGTGCATGTTTCATAGACATACACAGCAGAATTAGCATCAGCATCCTCTTATTTTCCGCTTCTTGTGAAGCATAGGGCTACAACTGTGGTTGGTCCGCTTTCTGGAAGATGTGTAGAAGATGCTCCTGAACCGGTGGCTTCTGTAGCAATTAGTCTTACATGATGTGGTTGCCATCCCCATACTTACTTACTTAGTCGTTCCCCTTCTACCGTGAGGTGTAGAGGTTTGGAAGAGAGAGCGCCAGACTATCCTATCGGCTGTCTTCCTCCTGGCCTGGTTCCATTCTAGTCCTCGGTCCTTCAAAGATTGTCTAATGTTGTCCTCTTAGCGGACTCTGGGTCGTCCTGGGGGTCTGGATCCCTGGCTCTTTGTTTCCCATGCTTGTCGTGGTAGCCGATCTTCTCCCATTTTGCAGACATGGCCAAACCATCTTAGTTGGGACTGTTCTACTTGGGTCTGCAGGGGGTGGGATGTTAGGCCGTGACGTATCGTCTGGTTGCGGACCATGTCTTTTCTTGTTACTTCAACCACCTTCCTCAGATACCTCATTTCTGAGGTTTGGATCTGGCTTTTGTGGTTTGTAGTCATTGCCCATGACTCGCATCCATTTGTCAAGACTTGGACATAGGTGGAGCGGTATACAGCCATCTTCGTTTTCTTACCAACCTCTCTCTTGCTGAGGAATCCTCGATTTATGGCCTGAAAAAAGTCTCCCAGCTGCTGCTTTCGAGTGGCCAACTCTTCTTTGATGTCTTCCTTTCGGTCTATATCTCCGAGATATTTAAAGTGGTCGACCTGCTCCAGGACCTGTTCTCCCAGCTTAACCTGATGTCTTCTTTCTTCTCGCGATATCACCATGGATTTTGTTTTAGAGCTGCTTATGACCATCTCTCTCTTCTCCAGCTCTTTCTTCCAGACTTGCAGGTTGGATTGGAGATGTGCCTCTGATTTAACAATCAGGACAACATCATCTCTGCAATACAGACCTGTCTCATCTTCCAGTACCCCACTGTCCTCTCCTTACATGCCTTGATGACATCGTCCATGAGGAGTATGAAAAGATAAGGTGACAGGATATCACCTTGTCTTACACCAGTGGTGGTCCTGAACTCTTCTGACTTATGGTTTGCTGTCCTCACATAATTTCTGCAAGACTTGTAGAAGCTCTGTATAGCATGAATCAGAGGTGCTGGAATGTTCTTCCTTGCCAAACAATCTCAAAGTTTGCTCCAAGGGACCCTGTCAAACGCCTTTTCCAGATCTATGAAACAAAGATGGATCTCACTCTTATACTCAAGGGCCTTTTCACTCAGCTGTCTGAGTGCGAAGATTAGGTCTTGAGTACTTCGGTTTGCTCGGAATCCGCACTGGACCTCATCCAATTGTGGCTCAGTTAGGCGTCGGAGTCTCTGCTCTAGGATTCTAGAGTAGATTTTACCAGGGACACTGAGAAGGGATATGCCGCTATGGTTTCCATAATGTCGATTGTCACCCTTTTTGAAAATTGGTGTTGATGGCAATCTCCCAATCCTTTGGTATGGTCTTGTTGCACCACGCTGCCTGTAGGACCCTTACGAGTAATAGGTCGCCTGATGCTCCCATGTACTTAACCATTTCTGGTGTTATACCATCATGCCCTGCTGCTTTGCCCATCTAGATTTTCTCCAGTGCGGCCTTCAGTTCTTCCATCTTTATGTCATCTTTATCACCATTCGTTTTCTCTTCTGTGCTAGTGGTTATCATTTCTGATGCTTGACCTTGCTCACCATCAAGGAGTTCTGAGAAATATTCTTTCCATCTTTCCATTACTTCCTCCGGGACAGTAAGCAATTTACCTTCCTTGTCCTTTATAAATTTGAGAGGGCATTGTTTTTCCTTCCTCATGTTCATTAGGGTCTTATAGAACAATTTCTGGTTTTCTTGCGCATCTTTTTCTAGCTTTTCTCCAAATTCTTCCCAGGACTTCTGTTTTGCTGCTAGCACCTTGTTCTTTGCTTCTGTTCTGAGTATCACATATTCTCTATATTTCTCTTCTTGTCCTGCTGTGTTTCTAGCTCCTAAGTATTGTTTCCATGCCATTTTCTTCTCTCTTATTTTCTCTTTGACTTCCTCTGTCCACCAAGGTGACCTCTTTCTCTTGTTCCCTAGTCGGACTTCACCACATGCGTCTGCAGCAGCTGTCTTTATGATGTTCTTGAATTTAAGCCAGAGGGTTTCCAAGTCATCAGGTTGTTCTTCTGTGTTTCTCACCGCTGTAGCAATAAGCCCCTGATATCTGGTCTTAATTTCTGGCTCTCTCAGCTTGTAGTTCTTAATGCTCATTTCTCCCGTTCGTTTACTTGGTTTCTTGCGTGATGTTGGGCAGTTCCTAGGCTGAGCAACTCTTTCAGTTGTTCTTTTGATTGTTAGCAGGTAGTGATCACTTCCAATCTCTGGCCCCCTCCAGACTCTAGCATCCCGGACATATTTGAATGAGCTCCTCCTAACAATGACATAGTCGATCACTGACTTCTCATTCTTTGTTGGTTCACATCTAGTGTATGCATGTATGCGCTTATGGGGGAACTTTGTGTTTGTAATGATCAGATTCTGCTCGCTGCAGAATTTAAGGAGTCGTTTTCCATTGTCATTGAGAGTATCTTCTCCATATCTTCCGCTAACTCCACCCCATCTAGCATGGTCATTTCGAACTCTGGCATTGAAATCTCCGAGCATGATAACTTCATCTAGGCAGTCATCCACTGTCCTTTGAAGCAGCTCGAAGAATTCCTCCTTGACCTCTGCTCTCTCATCCTCATTTGGCCCATACACTATGACCAGGTTGACTATTGTTTCTCCTTCTTTTAGTTTTACAACCATAATGCGCTCCGAGACAAAGTTCCATCCCTTGATACTATCTTTTTTGGTTTTTGGCCACAATGCAACTCACGCCCCCTTTAGCTCTTTCAGATATGGGTACACCACTGTATAGCAGAGTATTGCCATCGAGATTCATGACTCCTTGTCCTTTTTTCTTTGTTTCGGTTATAGCCAGGATTTCTAGTTTTGCTTTCCTCTTCTCTTCCACCAGCTCCTCTTCTTTCCCATTTATACTTCTTGTGTTCCACGTTCCATAAGTCGTAGTCCGTAGTCCGTTCCAGCTCGTCGCCTTTAGAATCAGTCCGGTTTTCTCTCTTGTACTCGTAATCAAAAGTTTAAAACAAACAGGTGATTGGCCTATTGTGCCTTTGCATGGTGGAGGGGCTGTCTCCTTACGGCCTCCATGCAGGCCGCCCTTCTCCTTTTTCAGCCGGGCTTGGGACCGGCCTAGGCGGAGTTGCCTTCCCCTTACACAAACTCATATTTCTTGTACGACATGCCAGACGTAGTAGTAGCTATATTCTTTCTTGGCCGCCCTGCAGACCCCTGGGAACTTCACTATTTTTATACAGCAAACGTAGTCACATCTCAGCTTTTATAGACTGCGCATGTTCCCTACCTGCAGACCCCTGGGAACTTCACTATTTTTGTGCAACAAACGTAGTCACATCTCGGCTTTTATAGACTGCGCATGTTCCTTCCCTGCAGACCCCTGGGAACTTCACTATTTTTGTACAGCAAACGTAGTCACATCTCAGCTTCTATGGACTGCGCATGTTCCCTCCCTGCAGACCCCTAGGAACTTCACTATTTTTATTCAGCAAACGTAGTCACATCTCAGCTTCTATAGACTGCGCATGTTCCCTCCCTGCAGACCCCTGGAAACTTCACTATTTTTGTACAGCAAACGCAGTCACATCTCAGCTTCTATAGACTGCGCATGTTCCCTTCCTGCAGACCGCTGGGAATTTCACTATTTTTGTACAACAAACGTAGTCACATCTCAGCTTCTATAGACTGCGCATGTTCCCTCCCTGCAGACCCCTGGGGACTTCACTATTTTTGTACAACAAACGTAGTCACATCTCAGCTTCTATAGACTGCGCATGTTCCCTCCCTGCAGACCCCTGGGAACTTCACTATTTTTGTAAAGCATCCGTAGTCACATCTCAGCTTCTATAGACTGCGCATGTTCTCTCCCTGCAGACTCCTGGGAACTTCATTATTTTTGAACAACAAACGTAGTCACATCTCAGCTTCTATAGACTGCGCATGTTCCCTCCCTGCAGACCCCTGGAAACTTCACTATTTTTGTACAGCAAACGCAGTCACATCTCAGCTTCTATAGACTGCGCATGTTCCCTCCCTGCAGACCCCTAGGAACTACACTATTTTTATTCAGCAAACGTAGTCCCATCTCAGCTTCTATAGACTGCGCATGTTCCCTCCCTGCAGACCCCTGGGAACTACACTATTTTTGTATAGCAAACGTAGTCACATCTCAGCTTTTATAGACTGCGCATGTTCCTTCCCTGCAGACCCCTGGGAACTACACTATTTTTGTACAGTAAACGTAGTCACATCTAAGCTTTTATAGACTGCGCATGTTCCCTCCCTGCAGACCCCTAGGAACTTCATTATTTTTGTACAGCAAACGTAGTCACATCTAAGCTTTTATAGACTGCGCATGTTCCCTCCCTGCAGATCCCTAGGAACTTCACTATTTTTGTACATAAAACGTAGTCACATATCAGCTTCTATAGACTGCACATTTTCCCTCCCGGCAGACCCCTGAGAACTTCACTATTTTTGTACAGCAAACGTAGTCACATCTCAGCTTCTATAGACTGCGCATGTTCCCTCCCTGCAGACCCCTGGGAACTACACTATTTTTGTACAGCAAATGTAGTAACATGCGCAAGCTTCTATAGACTGTGCATGTTCCCTCCCGGCAGACCCCTGAGAACTTCACTATTTTTGTACAGCAAACGTAGTCACATCTCAGCTTCTATAGACTGTGCATGTTCCCTCCCTGCTGATCCCTGGGAACTACACTATTTTTTTTTACAGCAAACGTAGTCACATCTCAGCATCTATAGACTGCGCATGTTCCCTCCCTGCTGATCCCTGGTAACTGCACTATTTTTGTACAGCAAACGTAGTCACATCTCAGCTTCTATAGACTGCGCATGTTCCCTCCCTGCAGACCCCTGGGAACTTCACCTTTTTTTGTTCAGCAAACGTAGTCTTATCTCAGCCTTTATAGACTGCGCATGTTCCCTCCCTGTGGAGCATAGAGTCATATCTACAGCTGGCTCCCGTGCAGGAAGCCATCATAACGCATTCTCATACTCTCGTAGCGGTGACTTATGTAGCAATGTGTTTTACACGATAAGGTTGCCAGTCACATGCACAACCTTATTTCAGTCGCCTTGTACGACATGCTCGCGGGATCATCATCATCAGCTGCTATCTCAGCAACGGAGTTCGGCTGCAGTAGATCTCCAACGTCTTCTGTCTCTTGCCTTGATGGTGCACTCTGATAGACTCTTTCCTGTCCATCTCTTGATGTTATCTTCCCACTTATAGCGCTGTCTCCCTCTTAAACGTTTATCTTCAACTCTTCTTTCTGTTATTGTCTTCTGCAAGGTGTTATGTCTTTTTTACATGGCCAAAATATTGTTGTAATCTCCTTCATTAATTCTCTTTTCATTTCTGGGATTTCTATGACCTCTTTATTTGCTTTCTTCTCTTTCCATGAGGCATGCCTTATTCTTCTATATATCCACATCTCGACAGCCTCAAGCCTTTCTTCCAATTGCTTGTTCATTGTCCACGTTTCTATACCATACAAAATTGAAGAATATAAATATATATATATAAGGTGAGCCCAAGGGGGCAGCAGTCAAATTCTTTCTTTGTCTTACAAAGGACCTCGGAACTGTAAGTTGCAGATCGCTAAGTGCAATGGCTACTTTTCGAACTCACTCTTTACAGCACATTTCTTTTCTTTTTTCTTTTCTTAAACGAAAGGACAAAATACAGAATAGAAAAAAAAAACGCATACGAAAGTTGGGAGGAAAAAAAAATATTGAACTAAATGAGGACAAAACGCTCAAACGAACCATGGTTCTACTTTTACTCAACGTCTCACCACTGCTGTGAACGCCATTGGTATACCACACAATCGGTCGAAGGCAGAATTCGACATCAGCTCATCTCGGGCAAAACACTACGTATGGTGGCTGTTAAAAGACGTACAGTTCAGAACGACTATTGCGGACAATTTCAACCTTCATTCGTTGACAACCCGCGTTAAGTCTTCTCTACAAATGGATTTTTGTGTTAACAATTTCTGCGGTGCTGCTATTGTTACCTGGTGAAGATATTTTCATCACTGCATTTCTTGATGCTGAGACGTTGTATATTTTGGCATTGTGGAGACAAGTGTATTTTTTTGGCATTGTGAAATGATTGGACAACATTCCGCTTGTGAAGCTTTCTTCTTGGTCAACGAGAATGCTTGTAATTTGGTAAGTATCTGTCAAATTTGGATTTGTGACATGCAGGAACATGAAAAAAAAAACCTTAAGAATAATATTACATAGGTAAAATCTTGAGTACATTTTTATGGTGAGAAAAGTTACTTTTTTTGTTACCTTTGGGAGATTAATGATTTGAATAATGGATTAAACTACGTCGTCAGAAGTTGGCTAATAATTTGAAAAGTGTCAGGTCTTGAGTTAAAACGTGCAAGAAGATTCGAAAAATATATGCACCGCTAGTGTTATATTTCATACAGGTAAAGGTAATCCCATAACAGAAGCTGTCGTAGGGGAGTGTAGTGTTAGAGACTGCACTAAATTGGGTCTAGTTTTTTTTAAATGAGGTGAGATTACCAGTTCCCTGCGACGCTGCTTTTCGCTTTCCTTAACTCAATCACGGTACTGACACGCTCAAGTCTACCCAGCTGTAAATGGGTACCCGACTTTAGTTAGGGAAGGAGAAGGCAGAGAGGAAGGGAAATGGTCACCGCACCTCTCGATGCTGGACCTAGTACAGTGAAGTCTCTAACGCTTCACCCCTCTACGGCCGTATCTACTATGGGACTACCTCTAACTTGTTAACCTCAAGAGCGGAGTCAAATATTACATGGGCCAAGTATGATTATTTTTTTATGGTGAGAAAAATGAATTTTTATTTGGTCATCTTTTGGAGAAAAATGACTGAAAAAAAAATAGATTATTCTACATGGTCAAAGAGAGGGATTATAACTCGGAAAGTGGTTCAGGTTTTGATTTGTGGCTTGTAGGAATATGCTAAACATAAACTGCTAAAATAATACTACATAAGGCAAGTTTGGTTATATTTTTGTGGTGAGAAGTCTTGAATTATGGATGCGAATCATGGGCAATGAGTATAACCCACAAAAGCCAGCTCCAGACCTCAGAAATGAGGTATCCGAGGAAAGTGGTTGACGCAGCGTTCGCTAGAAGGACAACATTAGACAATCTCTGAAACACCGAGGAGTAGATTGGAACCAGGCCAGGAGGAAGACAGCCAACAGGATAGTATGGCTCTCTCTCTCTCTCTCTCTCTCTCTCTCTCTCTCTCTCTCTCTCTCTGGTAAACCTCTACACTCAAGGGTAGATGAGGAACGACTAAGTAAGTAAATACGTTTATGGTGAGAAAGGTAACTTTCTGTAATTTTTCGGAAATTAATGATAGAAAAAAGAAGATTATTGTACGAAGAGAAGGTTTATGATTTAGAAATTGTGTGTCAAATCTTGGTCAGTGGCAAGCAGGGGGATGCAATAATAAAACCCTCAGAATAATATTAGCTAAATCAAGCTTGATTATATTTTTATTGTGACAAAGGTGATTTTTTTTTTTCATCTTTTAGTGAAAAAGGATTTTTTTTAAAAATTACAATTGCTGATTTTTCCTCCTGGTCAAAGAAATGGCTTGGGATTCCATACGTCTTCATTATGTTTACTAAGGGCTGTAGGAGGTAAAAAACGAGAGCCTAAAATAAATATCATCATAATTATCAGCAGCGGTTTCTGTGAGAATTTCTTAGCATGATGAGGATGCAGTCCCAAGCACAACGTCATATTAGTCGCCATGTACGACATGCCTGACGGAATAAATAACACTTTAACAGATAAACCAAGAGGATGGTACAATTATTTTAGCAGACGTGTATATAAATGCTACTGTTTCTCTTTTCCTTTTTCTAACAGCTACCGGATGTTAAATGTCTTTGTTTGACTGAATGTGTGTGTGTGTGTGTGTGTGTGTGTGTGATTTAAAAAAAAATTAGAACGTAACGGAATCAATCAATCATTTCCCTTTAGATCCCCAGCGAGCATAGGCCTTCAACAAACACGTGCCAAGTCTTCCTGTCACGTGCCATCCGCTCACGTTCTTTCCATGTCTTCCTCATAATTTTCACTTCTGTCTCCAGTTCTCTTCTCCGTGTGTTTTTTTGTCTACCCCTGCCTCTCTTTCCCTGGGGATTCCAGAACAAGGACAGGTTTCCTCAATGTGTGTCCTATACATCGCCAGCGTCTTCTTCTCATCTCTTGTTGTACTGACATTTGTCTGTGGAACAGGGAGTTCGAGTATCAAAAATCTGGTTTCAAACATTTGCCTAAGGGAAATTAACGGACTTATAATTTAAATCAAAGGGCGAAAATCCATGACTTATAAATTTATAATCAAAGGGCGGTAATCCATAACACTGATCAACAGTAGTGTTTTACACCCCTTGAGAAAAAGTCGTGTTGTTAGTTTAAAGTTTTAGTTTGGAGTTTTGTTTTTCTAATTGAGTTCGGCTGCGAGACTGAAGGTCCAAGAGGTTTCAGTGAGTTGTTTTCGAGACAAAATGATCTAGAAAGTTCGAGAAAAGTTATCTTTGTAAATCATGGTACAAAATTAATTTAGTCAGATTGTGAAGCTCGTTAGCGTAGCTTCAGTAGAATGGGCTCTCTTCCCAGTGTGTGCAAAAGATAGTATTTTATAAGTGATTGGCACAGTCGAGAGCTATTATCGGGGGATAAGTCCAAATGAGTTGGCTTGCTTCTGTGGTGACAGGAAAGTTAAAACTATTCCCCAGACGCTCGATCGCCTATATATCACAAATGACAGTTCTGTGAAGTATTCTTAGGACAGATTGACAGTATTGCCATCTTAAGACTATGTGTTTTTGCAAGACTAACAGGTACGTTGAGATATGTTTTTACCAACATATGAAAAACTGTTTAGTACATGACAAGAACGATATACAGCAGCCAGCCCTGAGAAGTAAGAAATGACAGACCTTCGCAAATTTTCATCCCTGGTGGTCAGGCCAGTGTCATCTAAGATATGTCAAGTTGGAACCGACAAAGATCAGAACTAGTTTGAAAAAACAATGTTGCCATATGAAGAATATATAGGACAGAGAAAATATTGACAGCAGTAGTTTTTTCCAAGTCGTGACCACCAGAGCAAAAATAGAGACAGCTAGAACTACTGAAGCAACATAGAGTGAACGAGAGAGCAAGACATTTGTATAATTAATTGAATTGAATTTGTTGCTGTATCAACTGCCAACCTCAGAGGAAGGAAGGGCTCATCATCTCACCTTCACCACTTCATTTTGTGTAAATAAAGTTTCACCATTGTTTTGCTACTGCTGTCCGAGTGAAGTCCTTCGCCAACTCGTGACATCATTCACCATTTTTTGTCTGTAGTGAACTGTTGTCGCATTTTGAGAGAAAGAAAACGTTTAACACCACCATACATAATTAAGCTGCCTACTGTTAGGGTAGTGATACGAACCCTATACCATCAATAAGAAGAGAAAAATAGAGATGTATGGAATAGTAGACAATCATCATCATCATCATCATCATCATCAGCGTATATGCCAAGGGCCAGATCTGGTTCTTGTCATGAGTTCCACATTTGTGACTATGTCATACCATTTCAATCCTTCTATTCTACGCAAGCACTGATTTATGAATGTCTGTAGCTTTGTGGTTGTTGTTTTTGTTGTTCTCCATGTTTCAGAGCCATACAATAGGACTGACTTGACATTTGAGTTGAAGAGTCTTATTTTTGTGTTGGACTTGATTTCTCTTGTTCTCCACATATTTCCCAATGCAATGAAAGCTCCTCTTGCTTTTTGTATTCTTATTTTGATATCTTTGTCTGTCTCTCCTACTTTGTCTGTATTGCTGCCAAAATATGTGTACTATTCAACATCTTTTAGAGGCGTTTCTTCAAGTTCGACCTTGTTATCATTTCTTGTATTTATTCTCATTATCTTTGCCATTTCCCGGTGTACTTTCAGACCCACTTGTTGTGACCTCTCATCGAGTATTTTCATTTTGTCTTGCATCTGATTTTGGTTATGGGACAGAAGAGCCAAGCCATCTACAAAATCTAGATCATCAAGCTGTTTAGTCCGATTCCACTGGATTCCATTTCTGTTGTGTGATTTCGATGTTTTCATTACCCAATCTATTGCTAGTAAGAAAATAAATAGAGACAGGAGGCATCCCTGTCGCACTTCCTTCTAATCCCAAACAGTTCTGTAAGTTGTCCTTCATGAAGAACTTTGCATGTCATGTCGTCATGGAGTGTTTTGGAACACGGCTAATATTGACATCTGTGTACGTCGAGATGATTACTGAACTTACAATGGCAGGATTTCTGAACCTTCTTTATGCCATGGGCCCCTTAGATTAGGGCTCGGTAACCCGTGAGCTTTGGGATCTTCTTTAGCAACACTGAGCCCTCTAGAGATCGTTTCTCTCTCTCTCTCTTTCTCTCTCTCTCTCTCTCTCTCTCTATATATATATATATATATATATATATATATATATATATATATATATATATATATATATATATATATATATATATACGTGTGTGGTTGTGTGTGTGTGTGGGTGCGTGCGTGCGTTTGATTTTAAGCACGGGCGGGGGAACAGGTAGGATAATGAATCTAACAAAGTAAAGATCACGTTCCTATTTCATGCAGATCATGAATATATTTAGTAGCCAGTTGGAGAGTTTTCACTGGGGTAATGTTGAAAAAGTATCTTTTTTTTTCTCGCATCCGCATAAATATCTACCAAAATATCCCCTGTAATCTACCAGTAGATCGTGATCGACTGGTTGCCGACTACTGCCTTAGGTTGTCCGATTAAGGCTACGGACCTCTTCTTGGAAACAAAGTGTACATAAAAGCATCTTCTTTTTGGACCTTTAGCTTCTGACTGACAAAGCCGTCAGTGGCCACTGCCCGTAGTGGCGTCTAGTAGGGTAGCAACAAATTGTCCCTCTTTTGCTCGGTCGGTGGCCGCCATCTTTCGTGCCGTACCCCAACTCTGGTTTATGCTTTGCATCTCAGCCTCCACTGTTCTCTGCTAGGTTGTCTATGGTCTGCCTCTCTTTCGCCGTCCTTCTGGGGTCCATAGCATAGCAGTTCTGGTGATTGTGTCAATGTCAGCTTCTGAGGACATGGCCAACCCAGTTCCAGCGTTTGCTTGCAATGATGGTGTGCATGCCTTTTTGACTGCACCGTGTAAGCGTTCTGGTTGGAGATGGTATTAGGCCAAAAAATTCGAATAATTACACAGAAGCATAATTAAACATTATACATTTTAGGTTCTGTACAAGGGCCACCTAGAATCCATTCATGGGCCTCTTATGGGCACGTGGCCCACAGGTTACGAATCCCCGTTCTAGGGATCTCTTGATCTTTGGCTGGACAGTTGGTGTCGTGCACTTACTTATCACCGCTGCCTTGAAAACGGTTATACTTTTACACGCTGCTTTTTTCATATATTTACAAAGATATTACGTGCTTTTATACAACATTGTTAAAAATGCTTGACGGCATATCTGGAGTCATCCTTATATGACCACCAGCTATGCACAATGCTACAATCTACATATGTGGAAAATCACTTCTGTCTGTGAGGCTAATTTCACCCTCATTGACTCTTGAAATCATCCACACACTTCCAGGGATTCCTCCCTGTGGTGAAACTTGTTGAGAACTCAGCACTGCACACTATGGTTGAAGAAGTCACTTGAGCCCCAGACGTTATTCTTTGGCTTTGATCTGGGTGACTGTAGGCAGGAGGATCTCACTGTGGACCCAGTGATAACAGGGGGAGTTGAGAAGTGGTTCTGTGCAGGAAGTAACAATTCCTTGAGAGAGCCCAGTATTTTAGCTCTATATAGTTGGAGAGCCCCCTTGGATGGCTGGGAAAACACAGTATGCCACGCGCTTCTTACTCCTAGCTTGGGATCAGATGTGACGAACCTATCAATGCTAGCCAAGCTGGAGAAACTGGAGCTCATGATTTCAACTCAGCACATTCCGGAATGGCAGAAAAGCCACAGGAAAAGCTTAGATCTACATGTAGATAACACCAAAGAGTCTTCAACATGGTATTAGCTGCAAAAGTGCGAGAAGCTCAGCAGCGCTAGTTAAACAACAACAACCCGTGTAAAAAATACAACGAACTTTTACGTCTTAAAAAACACAATGGGCCTTTTCCACATACATGTATCAATATACTGCCAGCTTTTAACGTCATATAATTCTTCAAGCGTTCCGTATAGTTCCCAGAGGTCTCTGAGGAAACAAAGCACGAATAGTAATACTGCTACCTCATGCATGTCGTAAGAGTCGACTAATATGAGACTGTACCTGGGGGCTGGCAATCTCATCATGTAAAAACAAATTGTAACTGATTACTGCCAGAGTGAAGCAGAGATCGACCCAAATAATGTCACACACGGAAACAAGTGTTGCAAGAGAAGATTAATGATTTGATGCAGGATCATGTAAGGTCACCAGCTGCAGTAGTGGTTACGTGCTACAAAAAGAGTGAAAAGGAACAAGAAGAAGAATAATTCTCAAAGTGTGTGGACATTGCATCCTTCAAGATTTGTCCCCTTATTAGATTTGAAGTTTCGCCCCGTCATCAAATGTGAAGTTTTGTCCCGTTATTGGGTTTGAAGATTTGTCCCATTATTGGGTCTGAAGATTTGTCCTGTTATCAGATTTGAAGATATGCCCCATTATCAGATTTGAAGTTTTGTCCCGTTATCAAATTTGAAGATTGGTCCCAATATCAGATTTGAAGATTTGTCTCGTTATCAGATTTGAAGTTTTGTCCCGTTATCAGATTTGTCCTCTTGTCAGATTTGAAGATTTGTCCTGTTATCAGATTTGAAGATTTGTCCCATTATCAAGTTTGAAGTTTCGTCCCGTTATCAGATTTGAAGATTTGTCCCGTTATCAGATTTGAAGATTGGTCCCATTATCAGGTTTGAAGTTTTGTCCAGTTATAAAATTTGAAGATTTGTCCCGTTATCAGATTTGAAGATTTGCCCCGTTGTGGCCGTTGGTGTTGGTTGTATAGTGGGGTTCGTATCTCTACTGTCGTATGATAGTCCAGTCACGTATTCAACAGACCAAAGCTTTTTTTGTGCCATGGACCCATTTGATTGTCCGATAAAGGCTGTGGACCCTTTGTCCAATGAAAGCTATGGACCACTTTTTGGAAAAACTGTTCATAAAAGCATAATTACAATTGTACATTATAAATTGTAATTTATGTACGCAGATCCCCTGGAATCCATTCACGGACCACCAAAGAGTCCGTGTTGACTGCAGGTTAAGGAACCTTTCCTGAGTGAACGCACTCTGAATAGAGCTCTATTCAGGGCTGCTCAGAGTGCTCTGCCAGCCTTTATGGGTGTAGAATGAAATTTTTTTTTACAAAAATTACAAAAACACACAAATAGTAATACGTCTTACAAAGAGAAAGGACAAGAAAAACCTATGTTGCGGCCACAAGGCCTTCGTCAGGGACAGACAAACAAGAGACAGGAGGGAAAGAAAGCGAGAATTAAGTGGAGAACATGAAACTATAGAAAGAAGAGAAAAAATACTCCCTTACGTTTTGTCACATGTTGGAGCAAAGATGGCTGCCACAAAACCGGAAGTGTGTGACAGTGCTATCTCTTCTTATTATAGTAAACTAGGTGACTGGGGCAGGCCTAGTTGTCTACCTTCTATTTGTCAATTTGATCCATTGACCTATCTTCCAAGTAAGAGTATATCTTAATACTGGCCCTCACCGCCAGAGTTATTGATTCCTGGATGATATTCTCTCAAAACTTCCAACCTAAACTCGTTCCGTCCCTTCTTATGATGTTACTTAAGTGACAGCTTCGTATAGTAGTTAGTTTCATTATGTCCAGTATCTTGTTTACTCTAGCACTCAACAACCTTTTAGAGACTAAACCCAACTTGAGCAACGTTCCATCAAAATAAACAGTTTATTTACATCATATAAGTTCATCATAACAGAGGCATGTGGTACTAATTCCAGGTACAAACATTTCCTAAATTTCTCTTGTAGATCCCATTCCTCCTGGGTATATATCCATGTACCTGTGTATATATATATATATATATATATATATATATATATATATATATATATATATATATCTATATATATATATATATATATATATATATATATATATATATATATATATATAGCTCTCTACCTGAGAACACCAACAGATATGGTTTATACCTATTTTCTTCCCTTAAGGTTTTATATTTATTCTGGCTTTTCCCAAGCCTTTCATCAACTCTTTCCTGAGTTGGTTTCCTTCATCTACTAATCCTGTCAGATTTGACTCAATTTACTCAAATACCATCATCTTAAAACTCATATATGCAAATTAATACATTGGGTACACCTGTTGCGGTATTCTCATACTTATACCTGCTAGAGAGCTCATGTTTCATCCTGTAAATACAATCAAACTTCAATTGCTTACTCATCTTACTTGTAGCAGTTGATGTTGCAAAATTCATTATACAATAGCCCAACACGGCTATTAAATCCATGTTCTTCTGTAAAACTTCTCAGCTGCTGACTTAGTCTCAGTTTATTCACATCATAGTCAATTTTGTAGCTTTAGCAGCTTCGTTTCTCCTTATTCTGCGCTCACTTAGTTGTAAGCGTCGTTAACCTTGTAATACCTTATTTCAACTTCTGAAATAATTCTATTCAATGTCTATCAAAAGTTAGGAGTCAAAGGACCTACTTACTTTGGTTGCACCGAATCCTCACAACTCATTTTTCTTACTATCACCCCTTATCACTAAACTTATATTTTAAACACAGTTCTGTCTTTCATAAGTGAATAGATTCTACTACTCTAACTAGGTCTATAGGATTCTTCAGAAGTATTCATTCTGTTTCTCACAGAAATGTAACTTGAGCCTGGCAGAAAACACATTCCTGCCACTCTACGTCCTTAACCAGGATTGCTTCCTCCGAAAAATGCGACCGCTCAACAGCGCGTCTAAATGAGTACTCCTCTATAAAATCATTACTAGCTCATTTGTCCTTGTTTACTGTAAATTCATTGGTTCCTCCTATTCTTCGCTCAGTGTCACGAAGTGGTTTTAATTTTATAGAGTGTGCCTGAATGAAAGCAAGACCCTAGTATGAGAAAGTCTGAGAAAATAGAATTTAGATGAAAAATGACATGCCTGTGGACAGACGCGACTATTGGCTCAAGGGATAGAACCAGGATTTGAATCTCCCCTTGCCGCTTCGTGACTTTAGACTGGCTATAGTCTCGCCCTCCTCTAACTTCCTTTAAATACAAGGAGATAAGGTGTATAAATACGACCACAAACACTACTATACAGACAACATAGAGTAAGTATAGTAAAGAATAGAAGCTGATCCAGTAAATAATATATGTATATATTTATTTACATACAAGGAAAACATAAAATGGCATATTACGTCATCAAGTCAGTCGATAGCGTGCACTGTTGCACGGGCTGAAAAACAAGTAACAATTAAATTGAGAGACACTCAACAAAAAAAAAACCTCAATCACGTTCACTCTTCCTGTCACCCTGCTGAGGAACAATAAAAATGGTTAGTGCTTTAAACCAAATCTAATTTGGTGGGGCTGTCAACTTTTAGCCTCCACTCTCTAACACTAATAAATTTCTACTGTCTTAGTCCTGGTGACTCTTCCTCAACGAACGGCTACACAGCTTTCTACTTGTTAGGCGATATGCGCCGATAACTACACCACAATAAATGCTAAAAATAATAGACTTGGTTTTTCGAACGCAGGCTCAGTGTCTATCCGTCCAATGGATACTGAACAGACCCTACTGGTCCTGTCTATTTTCTCCCTCCTTCTCTATCTTTCTCTCTTGATCTCAGTGTCTCTCTAACACTCGAGGGCTGATGATGCGGCGTCTCCGTTACGCTCTTCTCTTGATTTCTATCAGGACCTAGGTATGGTAACCCTGTCACCTGTTCCTGATTTTGGTGATGACGATGTTCGGATATCAAGCATGAGGGACTTGATTAACTGTAGACAAAACTTCTCTGCTGCTGAATAGCTTCCCTCTTTTAACCCGCTCCGGAGTTAGAGGAAAAAACACAGCCTTGATTTCAGGCTGTACAAAATGAAACTAGTCTCCCGGCCACCTGCCGTTGCTAGAGACTATAATAGCGATGCTCTCGGCTGTCTGATAAATAAACCTCGGTCCAGCTGAAGCATAGGGACTTCACTGCCAGAGACCATAGGGTAATTTTCTTTTGCTCCTGACGATACTCGAGTACACTGACCCTGAGATATGTCTTTTGCCGTGGATAATTTTATTTGACAAAATTATGCTCCCCACTGTTTCGCCGAGACTCGCTGAAATTAAAAGAAACAGCGTCTAATGTACACCCTTCTCTAAAATCGCTTATCTCTAACATATACGATACATAAAATAATTCTATACACGTGTCTCGTCAATCTCACTCCTTCTCCCCTTTCTCTCGTTCTTCACACAATACATAAAATACCACTATCCCACGTGGCCTCTTCATACCCCCTCCTTCTACTAAAATATGCCAGGTAAAATAAACAATATCCCAGATACCGTCTGACACGTTACATGGCCGTTACGCATGGCCGATCACGTGTTCAAACTTGACAAAAATAGGGAAATCCTTTTACCCATTAACACAGGAGTTTCCCCGGCTTACTCCTATTTAAATTAAATCTCGCTATAGGAATAGTTTCCTCCCCTAAGCAGTATAATTCATTTACAACGTAAATCTGAACCCTCCGACAATATTTCTCACATTTTTAAGGCTCAGAAAAATTAACGAACACACCAGGGATTTCCCCATAAATTTACATTAGAAAATACACAGAAATAAATGGTGGTTTTATATAACATTCTATAAATATGGGCACACGTGTTTCTCACAACTTCCCACACTCCTAACTACTGCCAAAATCATAGAAAGAATAAGCACACTGTTGCATTTACATCGTTCTTAAAAAAAATGATAATGGATGGCACTATCGTTTATTTTAAAACTGAAAAGTTACTGTCCCCCCCGAAGAAATTAACTACGGGCGAAATTCTCAAAAACCCACTAAGAAGAAAAACGATTAATAAAATAGTTACATACCGATTATCGTTTTTTTCTTCCCGCAATGGAGAACGATAAATCACGTAGTCTGACGGCCAGGCAATTATTTTTCATAGAGACCGAATCCCCGTTTTCTGTCCCATTATATACAAGAGAAAACACCCACGCGAATTCCCGTCCTACGCTAATCCCGGACCAATGGGAGCGCTAGAAAAATCAATACTATCAACCCACGCAAACCCCGCGTGCTTCCGGCCACGTGCTTCCGGCCTCGTCATATCGCGTGCCGGAAATGGCGATTATTTTCGTAAACAACGAATCTACGGGAATCGCGAAAAATCAGAAGAAAGTAAACTGATGCTAGAATAAAATAAACCTACCATCATAAACGAACCCATTTAATTTATCTACTCAAAAAAAAATACCAAACACGATATATATTCAAATGAGAAGAAATAAAATGGTGAAAAAGCGTGCCCGAAAATAGCGATTTCCGTAAACAACGGAAAATCGCGTGATGAGAAGAAAATAAAACTGGTGAAAATTCAAAATAGAACCACAGAATCGGGCCTGAAATACAAAATAGACGACATAATCGGGCCGGTTGGAATTCAGAATTACAGTGTAGCGTCACATAAGTCCCCCCTTTCAAGTACGGGAATCCGTGCTCAATCACTGAAATCTCTGGAATTCATACTGGTCCGTATCTAGATCTACATCCCGATCTAATCACTATCATAATTAGGATTGTCATACAGGCCCATTTCCATATCCTTGAAAATCTGTGCCAGCACTGGATTGTGATGGTCACGCCTGGTGATTTCCTCCTGGCGACTGCAACTTGTCTGGTCGCCCTTCCTCCTCCCTCTCATGTGTTTCCTTCGCCCACGAATTTTCCTGGCGGCGCGTGGTAAATAATTATTACCAGCTGGTGCGACCTCCCAGTATTTAGAAACAGATTGACTGGCTTGGCCAGGCATCGCCGTAACAGGGCGTAACTGTTTGCGGTTGCCTGAAGAACCGTGCACATGTTCCTTCTTGTTAGTATTTCCCTCCCTTGAGAGATGTAATACCATCGGGGGCCTAATTCCCGACGACAAAGAAGATCCTTCCGAAATCAGAGACGTCACCACTGTTTGAGCTTTTGGCTGAACAGGGCTGACAGGCGAATACGCCTCTGTAAATAACATTCCACTGTCTTTAGAGGCGTCTCTCCTCCTCATCGCAAGACAAGGATGTTTGAGCTCCCGTGGGGCTCCGTGAATTTGGGGCTTTCCCCTTTCACTTCTCTGGCCTGCAGTAGGCCCCCTTGCATTAGCAAGGATCGGTGTGGTGGGGTTTCCCAAAACTAAGTAAGGGCTTCCCAGGATGAAATCATGTGCTGGCTGTGCCATTACAGCTGCCTTGATGGTGCCAGACACAAACTTGCATTTCACCTCAATATTGGCTACGGGCAGACGCTGTGAGATCCCTCTTCTCAAAATTCCACCAATCTCAACTATTTCTCCTGTCCACTGCCCTGGTTTCACCAAATGACGAGCGATGATACTGGGGTAAGTAAGCCCGCTGTCAAACAAACACGTAGTGGCTGTCCCATTCACTACGGCTGGTCCACTGTTAGAGAACAACTTCTCTGCCTGGACTGGTTCCCATTTATTCCCTTTAGTCCATCTCACCGGTCTTAAACAAGCTGCATGGTGAGCTGGGGGTTTGTTCATACACCGGGATGTCCAGTGGGAAGTGGTTCTACAATTCTGACAATACCTCTCATTATCTCCCCTGTTCCTAGCGGGTTCCTGAGAGGTTGTTTTCGGTGCTCTGTTATGCTGCTGGGGGCGCAAGTTATAACCAGAATGAGGCTCCTTGCGAGAAGGCCCTAGTTGCTGATGAGCTGGTGAAGTAGCCGACTGCGATGATTAAGCTCCTTGGTCTGGGGCTGGCAGGTCTGGGTTTTTCCGTTTCTGTCCCAGTACTTCGGCCTGTGCTGTCTGGTACCTTTCCGCGAACACGATAATCTGATCAAGTTGCTGGGCTCCCTGCTCCGCCAGATACCTCCTCAAATCAGGGGACATGTTTGCTTTAACTTGTTCACACAGAACTAACTCCTCCAACCCTTCAAAAGTCTTCGCCAGTGCTGACAGTTCCCTCCAGCGAGTAAGGTAATTTCTCACCCGCTCGGCAAACTGTGCAAAACTCTCTCCCTTCTCCGGCCTGCTCTCCCTGAACATGGTTTGGCATTTCCGGGGTGTCCACTGAAACCTTTGTAATAAAGCGTTTCGCAGTGCCTCGAAGTTGTTCTGATCATCTATGAGCATCTTGTTGTAAACTTCATATGCATGACCTTTGAGGTATTGTGATAATTTTAGACACCAAAGACTCTCGTCCAACCCGTATGCCTTGCCATTCTTTGAAATTTCTCCAAGAACACGTCAATCTTTTCATTCCCATTCGGGAACGAGTCAAATGGGAAGCTCATGGCTGCCATCCGGGGCCCTCCGTTTCCTGAGGTGTCTCTCGCTCCTGCTCCGGGTGAATCTCCATTAGCTGAACTGCCTTCCGAAGATCGGTACTGCAGTTCCAGAGAACGCAGGGCAAGTTCATGCTGTCTCTCTGCTGCCTTCTCCCTCTCTTGTGCTTCCCTTTCTTCTTTCGCGGCTTCCAATTTCCGAAGTTCCATCTCTGCTGCGGCTGCCCTCTCTTCTTTCGCTGCTTCTGCGGCGGCTGCCCTCTCCTCTTTCGCTGCTTCGGCGGCGGCTATCCTTTGCCTTTCCTCAAGTTCCCGTTGATTATGCCTATCATTTTCCATCATCATGTAGGCCTTAGTCTCCTCCTTATCCATTCCCATGTCCTGAGCAGCCTCTCGCCAGGCAGCTCGTAACTTGGCCATATCCGCCATCTTACCTGTAAACTGCTGTAAGTTCACAAATACAGAGAAATGACAGAAAAGGAAAAGAGAAGGAACAACCTGCTACGAAATATAAAATACTCCCTCTATAACCGCTGTTCCAAAAACCCGAACTCAGACTAGCGTCAAGTCTGAATAATAACCTGAGAAAAATTTAGTTAAGAAGCTACCAAAAACTAAATTACCTTCCTGTTAAAGAAAAAATATCTCGGTATGCCATCAATTACTAAATTTCCACCAATCTAACTGACTGTAACCTGTGGAAAAACTTGTACTGGATCAGTTCTAATAGCTCAACGTCTAGGGGATAGTTAAAGAAAATCTATTTTCCAGAACTTCCTAGAGACAATCTGTGAATGTAGATCACAGAATTGATCTCCACAGAATGATCCACCGGACGATTGCCGCCCACTTGTCACGAAGTGGTTTTAATTTTATAGAGTGTGCCTGAATGAAAGCAAGACCCTAGTATGAGAAAGTCTGAGAAAATAGAATTTAGATGAAAAATGACATGCCTGTGGACAGACGCGACTATTGGCTCAAGGGATAGAACCAGGATTTGAATCTCCCCTTGCCGCTTCGTGACTTTAGACTGGCTATAGTCTCGCCCTCCTCTAACTTCCTTTAAATACAAGGAGATAAGGTGTATAAATACGACCACAAACACTACTATACAGACAACATAGAGTAAGTATAGTAAAGAATAGAAGCTGATCCAGTAAATAATATATGTATATATTTATTTACATACAAGGAAAACATAAAATGGCATATTACGTCATCAAGTCAGTCGATAGCGAGCACTGTTGCACGGGCTGAAAAACAAGTAACAATTAAATTGAGAGACACTCAACAAAAAAAAACCTCAATCACGTTCACTCTTCCTGTCACCCTGCTGAGGAACAATAAAAATGGTTAGTGCTTTAAACCAAATCTAATTTGGTGGGGCTGTCAACTTTTAGCCTCCACTCTCTAACACTAATAAATTTCTACTGTCTTAGTCCTGGTGACTCTTCCTCAACGAACGGCTACACAGCTTTCTACTTGTTAGGCGATATGCGCTGATAACTACACCACAATAAATGCTAAAAATAATAGACTTGGTTTTTTGAACGCAGGCTCAGTGTCTATCCGTCCAATGGATACTGAACAGACCCTACTGGTCCTGTCTATTTTCTCCCTCCTTCTCTATCTTTCTCTCTTGATCTCAGTGTCTCTCTAACACTCGAGGGCTGATGATGCGGCGTCTCCGTTACGCTCTTCTCTTGATTTCTATCAGGACCTAGGCATGGTAACCCTGTCACCTGTTCCTGATTTTGGTGATGACGATGTTCGGATATCAAGCATGAGGGACTTGATTAACTGTAGACAAACTTCTCTGCTGCTGAATAGCTTCCCTCTTTTAACCCGCTCCGGAGTTAGAGGAAAAAAACACAGCCTTGATTTCAGGCTGTACAAAATGAAACTAGTCTCCCGGCCACCTGCCGTTGCTAGAGACTATAATAGCGATGCTCTCGGCTGTCTGATAAATAAACCTCGGTCCAGCTGAAGCATAGGGACTTCACTGCCAGAGACCATAGGGTAATTTTCTTTTGCTCCTGACGATACTCGAGTACACTGACCCTGAGATATGTCTTTTGCCGTGGATAATTTTATTTGACAAAATTATGCTCCCCACTGTTTCGCCGAGACTCGCTGAAATTAAAAGAAACAGCGTCTAATGTACACCCTTCTCTAAAATCGCTTATCTCTAACATATACGATACATAAAATAATTCTATACACGTGTCTCGTCAATCTCACTCCTTCTCCCCTTTCTCTCGTTCTTCACACAATACATAAAATACCACTATCCCACGTGGCCTCTTCATACCCCCTCCTTCTACTAAAATCTGCCAGGTAAAATAAACAATATCCCAGACACCGTCTGACACGTTACATGGCCGTTACGCATGGCCGATCACGTGTTCAAACTTGACAAAAATAGGGAAATCCTTTTACCCATTAACACAGGAGTTTCCCCGGCTTACTCCTATTTAAATTAAATCTCGCTATAGGAATAGTTTCCTCCCCTAAGCAGTATAATTCATTTACAACGTAAATCTGAACCCTCCGACAATATTTCTCACATTTTTAAGGCTCAGAAAAATTAACGAACACACCAGGGATTTCCCCATAAATTTACATTAGAAAATACACAGAAATAAATGGTGGTTTTACATAACATTCTACAAATATGGGCACACGTGTTTCTCACAACTTCCCACACTCCTAACTACTGCCAAAATCATAGAAAGAATAAGCACACTGTTGCATTTACATCGTTCTTAAAAAAAATGATAATGGATGGCACTATCGTTTATTTTAAAACTGAAAAGTTACTGTCCCCCCCGAAGAAATTAACTACGGGCGAAATTCTCAAAAACCCACTAAGAAGAAAAACGATTAATAAAATAGTTACATACCGATTATCGTTTTTTTCTTCCCGCAATGGAGAACGATAAATCACGTAGTCTGACGGCCAGGCAATTATTTTTCATAGAGACCGAATCCCCGTTTTCTGTCCCATTATATACAAGAGAAAACACCCACGCGAATTCCCGTCCTACGCTAATCCCGGACCAATGGGAGCGCTAGAAAAATCAATACTATCAACCCACGCAAACCCCGCGTGCTTCCGGCAGCGTGCTTCCGGCCTCGTCATATCGCGTGCCGGAAATGGCGATTATTTTCGTAAACAACGAATCTACGGGAATCGCGAAAAATCAGAAGAAAGTAAACTGATGCTAGAATAAAATAAACCTACCATCATAAACGAACCCATTTAATTTATCTACTCAAAAAAAAAAAAAATACCAAACACGATATATATTCAAATGAGAAGAAATAAAATGGTGAAAAAGCGTGCCCGAAAATAGCGATTTCCGTAAACAACGGAAAATCGCGTGATCAGAAGAAAATAAAACTGGTGAAAATTCAAAATAGAACCACAGAATCGGGCCTGAAATACAAAATAGACGACATAATCGGGCCGGTTGGAATTCAGAATTACAGTGTAGCGTCACACTCAGCTGAAAAATGTTCACGCTTATCCGCTGTGTAAACAACTCAGTGAAGTGTCATCCGTTGTCCTGATAAACTTTTCACGTGCATATTTTTTTTCCAACTCACTTAATCATATAAGGGAGGTAATTAACCATTGTCTCCCTTTGCATATTTGACTTAACCTTATATTATCTTCTCTAAAGCTTGCTATACAATTCTTATATGTACATTTTCTAAACCATAATTACCAACTCACCAAATCTACTTATGTGTAATTAAGCACTTTCCTCCCCTGACTTTAATAATTAGAGTCTTCTCCCTTTGATCAAAGCATGATTTCACTCATCTTATTTCCCTTTTAGCAAGACAAATAGTCTTTATTCAAATCTATTCTTATTTCTTAAACCATTTTTTAATACCTTCCCTCTTAACCAAAACCAAATCACCGCTTATAATTCCTGCTTGAGCATTTTATAATGCTCCTAGCAAAGTGAACGGTGACATACAACCCGGGGCCATACAAATGTATCCCATAGGGAGACATTTGTGTTCCATCATCTAGCAATCCCATTCTATTCTTTAACATACCATTATCACCGCGCCTGTATACATATTCAAAGTCTACATGTTAAAAAATTTCCCCCAAAAAAATATTTTGAAGCAAAATGTAACGCTACCTCATTGCTGAACCTTAGCTTGAGGCATACCATCAATATTCAACAAATAAATCATGGCTCTGCACGTATTATCTATATATATATATATATATATATATATATATATATATATATATATATATATATAGCTATATATATATATATATATATATATATATATATATATATATATATATATATATATATACATGTTCCTATTTTTCGACATGGTCACTGCCTCTGGACACAGAGGTTTGTCAGTACCTTTATATGTCTTGAAATATCTGCTGTTAATGTAATTTATCCATTATACGAGACAGATAAGCAGAAATAACTAATTAGTGGTGCATCAGTAAATATCCTAATGTGATAGTGAAAGATGTCACTATGTCAGAGTTGATGTGCCCGACTGATTCTAGTCTTGGATGCATCAGTCAAATCCTTCACTCTGTCTAAACCTATATATACATGCACTAGTATCTTCATATGTATTGGGGCGATAGTGAAAGATACATGTCACTATGTCAGAGTTGATGTGCCCGACTGATTCTAGTCTTGGATGCATCAGTCAAATCCTTCACTCTGTCTAAACCTATATATACATGCAGTAGTACGTCAGGGTTAACAAAATATCTAACCTTAGGATGTAAAAGTAATATAGTCATGACCCTATAACTGTCATTACCATCATCTCTTAAGTAAGCAGTACCCATAATACCAATACTGCAACCAAGTTGTTTTTTTTTTCTTTTCTTCTGTTATCTCTGTACAACCAGTGCAGTAAAAAGTGGGGACGTTCATCCTCAGTGCAATATTTGCCTATGTCCATGAGTAAGACTCCACTTGACTGAGTCTGGATCACTTCCCTTCTTCTTTTCTTTTCTCTTTTCTCTTTTTTTCCCCCTCTGGTCCTGAATACTTTTATGTCTGAAATAGGTACATTATGGGAGCCGCGCTAGCGTAGTGGTTACAACACCGCTCTGGCGACCGGGTGATACAGGATCAAACCCGGGCGACGGCATTTGAGGATTTTTCGTCGACCGGGATTTGGACTGGATTAACTCGAGACCTGGCGAGGACATTTGAAGAAGTGTCGTCGATCAGGGACTGGCGGCTCCTGAGCCGACCCAGCTGCAATGGGTACCTCCGAAATCGGCGAGTATTTGCCTGAATGGCGAGGGACACCTGTCTCTGTACAAGAAATAAAGGGATACTCACGTAAAATCAATGTCAGGTTAGTAATAACCTGAGATTTCGCCTCGAGTATTAGCGGGCGAACGAAAAAAAAAAAAAAAAAAAAAAAAAAAAAAAAAAAAAAAAAAAAAAAGAAAATTATGATAATTAACATGCATTTAATGTACTATACATATTTTAACCAATGTCAGTGTTGATCATCTGGTATGCTGCATCTTGTACCTTGGGAAGAACACTGTTAAGTTTCCTAAAACTATATGTAGTTATTCTAGTTTGTCACTTTCATAAGATTATATGTGTGTACTCTACTGTGTCACAATGATGAACTTCTATGTATTCACTCTACTTTGTCACATTCTTAAGACTATGTTTTTAATTCACTTTGTCACATTCTTAAGGCTATATGTTTGATCTACTTTGTCACACTCTTAAGACTATGTGTAATCTAGTTTGTCAACTCGACTCTCTTTAAAGAAGTTAGTGAGTACTGTAAGTGTCTAAGCGTGCTCCAGTATATGAATATCAACTTAAGCTAAACACAGTGTGACTCAATTAATTAACTTAACTTTAGGTACTATGTTGGTTAGAGTACCGAATTAAACACTATAGCTGGGTTAGTGCTTTATGACGACTACACTAAGTTGGAGATTTGTTTTGCGAGTTCCAACAGTGTAATCTCTCTGCTGGAGAGGCGACTGTCATACTGTGACGAAGCTGATATGCACTGCGATGTCGTGTTTATAGTCGCTCTGCAGGAGGTGGGGGGCGAACGAATATTTATATTTTGTTGGAAACCTAGTGAAGGTTTATGTGCTTGGCGATGATTTCTTTTGAATCTTGTTCGTAGATGTTCTTGCGGTAATCGTAGCAATTTCGCTCTTGGTGGTGAGTCTAGTGACGAAGGTTGGTAAGGGCGTTTGGTAGCTATGCGTATTTCGGTGCTGGTTGTATCATCCATACACTCTATGTCGCTGTCTTCTCGTTCTGTTACGTCAAGTTCAGATTCCACCTGTGCCGAAGGCGTATTAATGACATTCTTGTTACTATTTATGTGCTTCGCTGTAGGACTCTGGATATGGTGAGTAATGTTACTTTTCGTCACTTGTAAAGACTGTTCGTCATCGCTATCCGAGCTAGAGTATGTAGGCTGGTGTCGACTGGAGGTTGACGGTTGTAGTCCCTGACTACCATGTTCTTCTGTAAAGTTGCTACCGTGGGGGGCTATGTTTCTCGTTGCTGATTTCAAAGGTCTGTCATCTTCACTATCCCAAGTAGAATGTGTAGACTGGTGTTGACTGGAGGTTGACGGTTGTAGTCCCTGACTACCATGTTCTTCTGTAAAATTCCAATTCGGCTGATTCTTCTGAAGCTGTATGTGATCGTCTTCTGTCATCACCTGTTCGCTTCACATGATCACTGGGGTTGTGACAGGTGTCACAGGGAATATGTTAGGGCTGACGAAGGGATAGGGGATGATGGTTGTGACCATGTGATTAACATTGCGAACATTGATGTGTTGTCTTCGTATAGTGTGGCTATACTTCTCAAGTGATTCTCGCTTCTGTATTTCGTCTCTAAGGCTTGGAATCCGCTGTACTGTTTCTTCTTGCTGATTGTAAAAGTCTATTATCTTCCATGTCCCAACTTGATCATATAAATTAGGATTAACTTGTAGCTGATAGTCGTAGTTGTCGCTTTATTTCATCCCATAGTTGCTGTCTTCCGCTGCTTCATTAAAAAATCTAAGTTTCTAGTATTTCTGCCGTCGTCACCACGACTTACTATTTCCGTCGTCACCACGACTTTTCACAAAAATTTTCTCGCCGTACTACCGCGGCCTCAAATGTACGTCTTCCATCTCCTTCACTCTTCTCCTCTACTGCAGTATCCTATTTGTCAGGTATACTCAGTTGTCTCGTGTGTGCGGTACAGACCAATTATACTTAGTCTTCTCAAGACTAAGCTGCCGCCGCCATATTGTTTACCTCTTAATATGCTATGCTTTTCCCCTCATAGCTCCCTCCTATGTTAGCTTATTCATCAACTTTAGCATCTCCATCATCTTAGCCTCTCTGGCTCTAAGCGCTTCTAACTCTATCTGTTTATCAATATCCTTAACCTCCTCTACTATTCTGACTTCATTAGCACTTTGTTTCCTCTCTGTCTCTTCATCTCGTATATCTCCCGACTTTCTCTCAACCTCCTTACGTCTCACGATTTCATTAACCGTTTGCCTCGGTTGGACACTGGTACTAATTGACGTGTCTCTGCTTTCATGCCTAACTTTCCCATTTTTCACTGGGATTCTTGACTTTCTTAATTCTCTTCTGCTACCACTACTTATCTCCTCCTTTCTAGCCTCTTGGCTCCTGGATCGATATTCTCCTCGATCCGTATTTCTCCTGTCTTCATTGTCCACTCTCAGCTCCTCAAATTTCATATCAATAAATTCGCACAGTGCAGCCATATCTTCCTTTCTATCATCACCTGCCTCAGGTGATGTTACATCTTCCTTCTCCAATGTTTGTCTATTTATTTTCTGTTTCTTTTGTAACTCTTCCAATGTGCTCTCTAAATCTGCACAACGTGTGGTTAACTCTTCCACTTTTGTTGTGTCATTTCTTTCCTCCTCTCTACCACTAGATCGGTATCTCCTTCGATCCTTAGTAGTTTCTCTACTTCTACTACCGCTTCTATTTCTTAGCCTATCTCGGCTCTTGGATCGGTACTCCCTTCGATCCGTATCTCTTCTATTAGCACCTTTATTTCTCAGCTCCTCAAAATCTCTATCAATAAATTCGCACGGTGCATCATAATAAGTGTCTTCTACTTCTGTTATATCTCTATGTCTTTCTTCTTCTTTGTTGTTTCCTGACCATCTATGGTCTACACTGTCTATTCTTTGTTGACCCGTTTCCTTGGTCCTTTTATCTTGTTCCTTCTCTTGTATTTCTCTATAACTGCTCATCTTCTTTTTCAATTCTTCCAACTTCCTGTCAAGATTTTGAACAAGTGCCTCTATCTCTTCGTTACTCTTTGCTGCACTACCATTTCTCATCTTTTCCTTCCTCCTCTTTCTGACCTCTTCTACATGTCTCAGTTTTGGTAGTTGCCTTACACCATTCGGCGAATCATCTGAAGACGACCTCTGTCTCTTCATTCCTTTTATTTTCTCTTGCTCCATCTCCTCCTGGGTATCTGAATCTTTAGCTGATGTCTCCTCCGTATCTTGGGTTCGACTTGGACCATTCTGTTGTTTAGTCTGTAATTGTTGCTCCTTTTGTTTCAATAGCTGCTGCTCCTTACTCTGCTTCTCTGTTCTGCAGCTCTCGTATGGCGGTAGGGTGCATCTATTTCGTTATCTGCACTGTTCCATTCACTTCTCATTGCTGTCGTATCCTCTAGAATCTCACTGTACTGTTCACTTTCTGTATGCTGCCCTGTTTGTATTCTGTCTTCCTCTTGCGTATGTGTGCCCATGTCCTCTTGTTCGTTGTACAACCTTTGAGGAGTAGGGGTTGATCTATCATGTTGTTTCTGGTTCTGCATGGATTTGTGCTCTTGTAACCATCTGTTTCCGCGCTAGTGTTGATCTACCGCTGTCACTGACTATGACCTCACTGGAAATAGTATCTATATCCTCGTCGCTCTTAGTCATTTGAACTACCCAGTTGTCTCCTCTCGCAGTTACACCCCAGTCACTAACTTTGGGTGTTGTTTCTGTTTCGTCATCATGTATGGGTAGTGACGTACTACTATCTCTATTATATAGACGGTTGTCTCTGGATCTCAATCTCTCTCTTAATTCTGTTGGTGGAATATCTTCCTCGTCTTCTGAGTCTTCTCTGCAGCGAACTAAACGATGTACAGCATCTTGGAGTTGACCTGAAGTGTTACGTTGTTGTAGGCTAATGTTCTGCTCAACATCCATGTCGTTTTCTTCACGTGAAGTACTTAATGTCTCTGTGGAATCATAATAACTCAACGTGACTTTTCGTATTGGTCTGCTACTGCATAAGGCTGGCGGAGCTGTAGGGCGATGATCATCTTTTTTCATCTGTGATGCGTGTGCTTTGACGGTTATGTTCTTCTCCTCATGCCACAGTCTGTAATTAACGGGTGTTGTCTGTTCTACTATTTTATATCCATCAAGCCATCGTGCATCCAACTTATTATCTCTAACGTTCTTCTTGTAATATACTTTATCTCCGACTTTGAATTGCTCTAACTTCGCTCTTTTATCATGCTGCTTCTGCCATTTCTTGAAGGCTTTCTGCGCATTACTGTTTGCTATCTGATGTGCTCTATGTTTTTCTTGTAGTATAATTTCTATAGGATCTTCACCTTGATATTTCTTTTGGGGTTGCAAAAGATTATCTAGTGGGAACATAGGCTCACGTCCATATAGCATGTAGAACGGAGATAGTCCTGTCGTCTCGTTTATGTTTACTCTTATCGCTTCAAGAGCTTGATTGATATATACATCCCAATATTGAGCATTGCCTTGTATATATTTAGCAAGGATATCATGCAATGTAGCATGCATTCTCTCATTTCGTCCGTTTGCCTGCGGTCTATAAAAAGTGCTAGTCGTATGCTGAATATTCAAAGTCCGAAGTGTCTTCTTAAACGGGTTGCCTACAAATTGCTTTCCATTGTCCGTGATGATTCTTTTAGGACAACCATGTCTTGGTACAAATTCTTGTAGAAAAAACTCTGTCACTGTCGCTAACGTTATATTCTTAAGAGGATAAGTTTCAGGCCATACTGAATATTGATCAACAATATGTAAAAGGTATGTATTTCCAGATTGCGTAACAGGATATGGACCAGAAATGTCCATACTTATAACTTCCATAGGAAAATGAGATGATTTCATTTCCTGTAAAGGAACTTTAGTTGGTCTCATATTTCTGATTCTGCATACCCTACAAGTACCAACATATTCCATTATATCTTTGTACATAGACTTCCAATAGTATCTTTTCTTGATTACATCAATGGTTTTATCTCTCCCTACATGTCCATTATTATCATGAAACTGCTCTAGCAGTTGGGGTATTACTGATTGTGGAATTACTTTCTGTAATCTCCCCTCTTGTTTCTCATCAATATGATATAGTAGTTGATCATTGGGCAAGATTATAAACCGTTTAAGCGACGTAGGTTTCGTTTGCACTTGTTTGATGATCTTAAGAATTTCGGGATCTTTTCTCTGCTCAGTATGTACATCAAGTGTATCTACATCTGTTGTTTGCTGCGTGCCATTATCTGTTATGGTAGTGGTATTCCCATCATCTACTCTGTTGGAATTTATAATGTTAATTTCCTTTGCGTTATCGTTGATATCTGTAGACGCAATTAGATCATCCTCCAGTATAGTACTAGGTTGTGGCGTTCGCGAAAGGAGGTCTGCACACGTATTTTGAGTACCGGGAATGTATTCAATTTTTGTATCATATGATTGTAGGTTCATAGACCATGTTTGTAACTTTTTTGGCTGCTCCTGCGTCTTAGTAAGCCAATTCACTAATGGTTGATGGTCTGTTCTGATAGTGAGTTTAGTGCCTCTGATATAAAAATCAAGTTTTTGTATCGCGTAATGTATAGCAAACGCTTCCTTCTCCGTTGTCGACCATCGTTTCTGAGTTTTAGAGAGAGCGTGTGACACGAATGCTATAGGCATTTCATTAGGGATTTCTGGTATAATGGGTGTCTCATTCTCTTCCCTGATTTGGACTAAGCAAGCACCTATTGCTGTATCTGAAGCATCTGTATACAAGATCATTGGACGAGATATATCCGGATGTGCAAGCAGTGGTATCTTCGTAAGTGCCTCCTTAAGATAATCAAAGGATTCTTGGCATTCTTTTGTCCACCTAAATCTTGAATATTTCTTGGTAAGTGCAACGAGTGGTTCAGCAGCCTTGGAAAAATTTACGACGTGACGTTTGTAGTATCCGCAACAACCAATATACGCTCGTACCTGCTTCACTGTTGTGGGAGCGGGCATGTTCCTAATTGCTTCCACTTTATCTGTATCAGGGCGAATACCTTCTTTATTCACTATAAACCCTAAGTATTTAGTTTCCGTCTTTAGGAACTCGCATTTACTTAGTTTGAGTTTGACCTGGTGGTGTCGTAGGCGATCAAAAACTTGTTCAACCTTGTATAGGTGGTCATCCACAGTACCTGATGTGTGAATCAATACATCGTCAATGTAAGCTAATGCGAAAGAATGCATCCCTTGTAGGACTTCATCCATCAACGCCATATATGTCGCGGGACTTCCTTTCAACCCAAAAGGCATAACGTTCCATTTGTAACTACCCATGTGTGTACAAAACGTTGACTTTTCTTTCGCTGCTGGTGTCATAGGAATGCACCAAAATCCTGAGCGTGCATCCAATGTAGTGAAATGTGTGGAGTGTCCAAGTGTTGCCAAAATATCATCTATCCGTGGCAATGGATACGAAATCGTTTTTGTAATTCTGTTTAACGCTCGATAATCACAACAGAATCTACTCGTTCCGTCTTTCTTGGAGACAATCACTATTGGTGACGACCATGCTGATCTCGATCTCTCTATTACTCCTGCATTCAACATGTCATTTATAGCTTTCTCTACTATTTGCCTGTTTTTTAATGGAGTGTGGTATGGTTTCAAACTAATGGGTTCTTCTGTTGTAGTTTGAATGTCCATATATACTGTATTAGTTCTACCTAACTCCATATCTGTTAATGCAAACACGTCCTGGTGTTTAGTAACAAACGTAGTGAGTTTGGACTTGTTTTGATCATCTACTTTCAACGTGGCTAAAAGCTGTGCCAATCTATCTGGTGGGTCACTCTGTCTATGAGACTCATTATCTGTCCAAGGTATTTTAACATATGTACTATGTTCTTCATCTCTGTGGAAATTTGTTCTTTCTTGTTCTGTTTTAGGATAATTAAAAGGTCTGAAACATCTGGACTTTGTTCTCTGCGACTTTGATTGACTTACATATTTTCCATTGGGTCTCTGCCATGGAGTATGCTCTTTCTCCTCATTATATACATTGCCTCCATTCTGTCGTTTACTACGACTATATTCAAAGGGACTTGCACATCTAAACTGGTATCTCTGATACAGTGGTTTATTCGAGTATCTCATATAGGGTTTCCGCCTTGGAGTATGCTCTTCCTCTGTATTACCAATATGATTGTTATTTTGTCGTTGACCACGAGTATTTTCAAAGGGCTTTGTTGAGGTTGGTAGTGCATGGTGAGTAACAAGATTAACATAAGTAGCTTGACCTGTGCTACCATCTGTTCCTCTGTATATAACATCCTGTGTTTTTCTTTGTATCACTTGATTCACTTTTCGTAGATAACTATAATATTCGTCTTCCTTCGCACTTGCATGTATGTGTTCAGGTTCTTCTCTGCTAGGTTTTTTATACAATGTGCCATTCATCTTATCTCTATGTAGTGTTTGTTGATCTCTCTGTTTTTCACTCTTCCACTGGTCTCCAATTCCATATCTATCCACTCTATTTAATTGACTCTTCTCCCTTATTGTTCGTGTATCACTCCTGCCTCCATATCTGTTATTGAGTTGGTTGACCTCTGTGCTCTGCCGACAAAAATTTCTGTTAGGGTCGGAAGGGTAACCTAAGGTATTATTTTGCCATGTGCGTGACATAAGGGTGTGCTGATTTTGATTGCAACTAACTTCAGGTGTTTTCCCATTCTTGGTGGTATTCAAAGACGATCTTTGTACTTTGGCGACTATAGTACCTCTGTATATAGTTGTAGCCTGTCCTGACGTGTTTATAATCATGACAGGGAAGTCACGTGAGGCTGAAATTTGTGCTATACCTTCAGTAACAAACATGAGGGGTTCATCATTTATATCCTCATTTTCCAAAGGTTCAATTTGTACTGACTGTCCCTTCTTGATATAATTAGAGCTCTTGACTCGTCCTCTAGCTATCACAAGTGTGTTAGGCTGTACTGTGATTGGAGTCGTCAACCGCACAAAAGATGCTATGTGTATATCGTCTTGTAGTTGTATGTACTCCCCATTAATATTGATCTTGTTGAGGTCAAAATATATCCTAGCATTGTGAGCAGTAAGAAAATCTCTGCCTAGAATAAAATTTCTGGACATCCCACGTATAATTATAAAAGGATGTGTGATCATTTGTTGTCCTATGTTGAATTTGATGTATGCTGTACCACAAGACTTCAGAGATTGTCCCGTTACTGATGCCGTAAACGTTTTTGAAGGTCTGAAAGTTACCAAGTGTTTGATCTGCTTGTACAGCTGCTCTCTAATCAAACTTACTGAAGCGGCAGTGTCCACAAGTGCGCGATAATTTTTGTCATGGATCTTGATCAGGCATGAGCTAGGATCTGGAATAATATTTATGGCATGAATTTGTTGTTGCGGTGTCTCTTGCTGAAAAGGTTTTTGATGTGACACCATGTTGTTATTATTTATGTTTTTGGACCTTCGATGAAGGAAGCTGTCTTCATTTACTTTACGGTCATCACTAACGGTCCTACTTAGTGATTGACCGTTCCATTTTCCTGGTTATACTTTCGTGCTTGTCTGGCTCTGAAGTTGGATGGTGTCTACGCTCCTCTAAAGTTTTGGTTATGTCCTCGCGTACTATCATAACTACTCTGTTGTGGACCATTATAATACTGCTGGTGCCAGCGAGGGTGTTGTTGTCGGCACTCACGGGCTATGTGTCCTCTACAACCGCAACTAAAACAAGTGGGAATATTCACCTGCTGTATACTCTGCTGCCTATGAAAATGTCGAGGATAGCTTGTGTTCACCTGTTTCTGGTTTTCCGTTCGGCTTGGGCGACGCCAACGAGAACGGGAATGTCCAATCTCCATCGGCTCATGTTCTGTCTGTGCCTCGACTGTTGGTTCTTGTTCGATACATTGATTAAACCTCGTTTGGACATTTTCTTCTGTAATCGCTATCTGGATCGCCTCATTTATTGTATTGGGATCCTTACGAATCATATGGAGTTTTGTACTACTGCCCAACAGTCCGTCAATAAAAATTCCTACCAGATGTTTCTCAAGGTCCGGTGATGTTGTCAATCCATTCAGGAATGCCTCCTCCGCCAAATTTAATAATTTCTCTGCATAGGATTGTATAGGCTCGTTGCGTTGTTGTTTGATGCGACGAAGTAATGACCATGCATGTTCCGTATTTGTAATATCACTATAGCGTTTCGTTAGCCCTTTCTTCAATGACTCATATGTCTCACTTGGATATGTATTATCACGTCTCCTTAAGAAATCCGTAACAAGAGCGTCAGACGAAAAATATAGTATCTTCTTCCGTTCCATATCTGTGCTTGCATTTATCATAGTGGCAAACCTGTCTGCATCCTTCATCCATTTCCTAAATTCTTTCGAGTCTCCTTTAAATGGGGTTATCACTGATCTAATCTGATTATATTTTGCATATAAGTCAACATTATATAACGTTTCAGTAATGCTCTTTAGAGCGGCCATTGTTGGTTCTTGCTCCACAGGTGGTGGAACCAATATGGAATGTTGTTGTTGTTGCTGTTGTTGTTGATACTCCATCTCTCCTTGTGATGTAGCCATGTCACTTTAAGAAGGGCTGGTCACGGCGCCAATTAATCTAAATGTGACAGTGCTATCTCTTCTTATTATAGTAAACTAGGTGACTGGGGCAGGCCTATTTGTCTACCTTCTATTTGTCAATTTGATCCATTGACCTATCTTCCAAGTAAGAGTATATCTTAATACTGGCCCTCACCGCCAGAGTTATTGATTCCTGGATGATATTCTCTCAAAACTTCCAACCTAAACTCGTTCCGTCCCTTCTTATGATGTTACTTAAGTGACAGCTTCGTATAGTAGTTAGTTTCATTATGTCCAGTATCTTGTTTACTCTAGCACTCAACAACCTTTTAGAGACTAAACCCAACTTGAGCAACGTTCCATCAAAATAAACAGTTTATTTACATCATATAAGTTCATCATAACAGAGGCATGTGGTACTAATTCCAGGTACAAACATTTCCTAAATTTCTCTTGTAGATCCCATTCCTCCTGGGTATATATCCATGTACCTGTATATATATATATATATAGCTCTCTACCTGAGAACACCAACAGATATGGTTTATACCTATTTTCTTCCCTTAAGGTTTTTATATTTATTCTGGCTTTTCCCAAGCCTTTCATCAACTCTTTCCTGAGTTGGTTTCCTTCATCTACTAATCCTGTCAGATTTGACTCAATTTACTCAAATACCATCATCTTAAAACTCATATATGCAAATTAATACATTGGGTACACCTGTTGCGGTATTCTCATACTTATACCTGCTAGAGAGCTCATGTTTCATCCTGTAAATACAATCAAACTTCAATTGCTTACTCATCTTACTTGTAGCAGTTGATGTTGCAAAATTCATTATACAATAGCCCAACACGGCTATTAAATCCATGTTCTTCTGTAAAACTTCTCAGCTGCTGACTTAGTCTCAGTTTATTCACATCATAGTCAATTTTGTAGCTTCAGCTTCGTTTCTCCTTATTCTGCGCTCACTTAGTTGTAAGCGTCGTTAACCTTGTAATACCTTATTTCAACTTCTGAAATAATTCTATTCAATGTCTATCAAAAGTTAGGAGTCAAAGGACCTACTTACTTTGGTTGCACCGAATCCTCACAACTCATTTTTCTTACTATCACCCCTTATCACTAAACTTATATTTTAAACACAGTTCTGTCTTTCATAAGTGAATAGATTCTACTACTCTAACTAGGTGTATAGGATTCTTCAGAAGTATTCATTCTATTTCTCACAGAAATGTAACTTGAGCCTGGCAGAAAACACATTCCTGCCACTCTACGTCCTTAACCAGGACTGCTTCCTCCGAAAAATGCGACCGCTCAACAGCGCGTCTAAATGAGTACTCCTCTATAAAATCATTACTAGCTCATCTGTCCTTGTTTACTGTAAATTCATTGGTTCCTCCTATTCTTCGCTCAGCTGAAAAATGTTCACGCTTATCCGCTGTGTAAACAACTCAGTGAAGTGTCATCCGTTGTCCTGATAAACTTTTCACGTGCATATTTTTTTCCAACTCACTTAATCATATAAGGGAGGTAATTAACCACTGTCTCCCTTTGCATATTTGACTTAACCTTATATTATCTTCTCTAAAGCTTGCTATACAATTCTTATATGTACATTTTCTAAACCATAATTACCAACTCACCAAATCTACTTATGTGTAATTAAGCACTTTCCTCCCCTGACTTTAATAATTAGAGTCTTCTCCCTTTGATCAAAGCATGATTTCACTCATCTTATTTCCCTTTTAGCAAGACAAATAGTCTTTATTCAAATCTATTCTTATTTCTTAAACCATTTTTTCATACCTTCCCTCTTAACCAAAACCAAATCACCGCTTATAATTCCTGCTTGAGCATTTTTTAATGCTCCTAGCAAAGTGAACGGTGACAAGTGGATAGTACATGAAGCAAAAAAAATAAAAATAAAAATAATGAAAACAGGGACTGGAAAACAGAGTGAAAGAAAAAAAAAAAAAAAAAAAAAACTAAATTAAAAAAAAAAACCAAATAAAAACCTTTATGGCTGCCGTACCGGCTTCATAAGAAAATTTACACCAGCCTTCCTTTAACTCTTGATGTAAAATTACTCTTCCTTTTATCAGCAAGGAAATGAAAGCATACATGGACAAAAAAATTAGTAAGAAAATAAGGTACATTTGGAAGGAGCACACTGCACGAAAGACACCGTCAAATGCCATCAAGTATGCCCTATAGTGGATAAATATTAAACAAACATAAAGGTATGTTTTCAGGCACTCGTAAGAAATAAAGAAGTAGAACAATAAACAGCAAAAAAAAAAACAGGACTCGAACCCAGGACCTTCCGTGCGACAACCCCGCCTAGCTATGCAAGCGAATCATACTATCCTCCCTGCCATCTAGGCATAACCAAAAATAATGCTTCGCAATTAGTGCGAACCGCAAGACATAACACCGGAAATTTTACCATGGGCAGTCCAGCCTATTAATGACGCAATCACTTCTGTTGTAAACATACCTTTATGTTTGTCTAATATTTATTTACTGTTTACAGGCCCCGTGTTTCCCTTCCTTATGTGTTATAAATGTTTATACAATACCAAAAAACCTACCCTCTGTCCTGTACTCACTGCTCTTAGTCTACTATCATTTACTAGACACAGTATTAAGGTCTTTGTCTTGTATGGACTGACTATACTGTTACCAATCGACAAATCTCAGACATACGCCCTAATATAACCGACTAGGTTGAACAGGATGCGCCTCGCCAACACGAGGCAAAACTTTATTTAAAAAAAACAAAAAATTGTTACCAATGACCAATGAGATCAACATTCTCAGCTGGTCAACTGATATCTTCGTATCGAATGGATCTCCAACATCTTCTTTATGGTTCACTTTGATAGATTCCTTCTTGTCCATCTCTTGATGTTATCTTCCCACTTATTCTTGCACTATTGCTTGCAACTTATCCACCTAGGATGTCTTATTTTGTTTTCTTCTCTAAATGAGATGCGCCCTATATATATATATATATATATATATATATATATATATATATATATATATATATATATATATATATATATATATATATATATATATATATATATATATATATATATATATATATATATATATATATATATATATATATATATATATATATATATATATATATATATATATTCGCGAATTTGAAATAACGCGACCTGGGGAAAACGCAGAAAAAGATAACTATTACTATTAACATCCATAATGTCATTTTTTAAATGTTGTAAGTTAGTTTTTCTATGCATTTTTTAAAACGAAAACGTGTATTAATTTGTATTTAAATCTACTTCTCACAAGCATTTCCCTATTTATAACGTATTGAAAGCTTGTAGAGAAAATGGTCTCGATGTATGCGAATTTCGAATCACACATCCCTCGCGTAAATCACGATCCCAATGTATATACGTAGTTAATGTTGACGGTAAGCGAAAGATAAAAGAATCACCCGCGCTTGCAGGGAAGTCAGACGATCGTGTTTACAAAGACTTGGACTATTCAAATGTACAGGTCACAGTAAAGGTCATTTCTCCTCAAAATACAAGTCTGTTGTTTTTGCCTGGTCATCTCTGGTCTCGCTCTCCAAGTTTGTATGCTTATCTCTGCTGTGTTAGAACTATTGTTAGAACTATCGTCTTCAATATTATTCATCCTTTCGTTCCATCAAATCATCATCATCACAGAACTCGTCGTCGTCATAATTATCATCACTATCATCTGTTAGAAAACATCTGTTGACACCATAGCACTAAGCTAATATAGCGACCACATCATACATAATTATCGTAACAGAACATGCATTAGAAAATCAATGTCAGTCAACTGACCAGACACTCACGACGGAGACAACGGAGACGGATCGATATAAAATTCAACACGCTGTAGAGCATGGAAAAATAGCAGCAGAAATCACAACTTCAATAACTAGGTGCCATACAGACCAAAATACAACATCTCCAACTTTCCCGATATCCTATTCGCATTTCAAGTCTCACCCGACTGAGTAATCAGCCACAACCAACGTAGCACGACCTTTCAACCCTGAAAGCTACTCAGTCTAACAACACTTAGTCTATAGCCAGTGTTATGAGGTGATTCTGTCCTGTGTTCTACTGCACGCTCCTATGGTATTCTTAAATCTTGACTTTTATTAATTTGGAAGAAAATTTCCTTCTGTACCAATCTACGTAAGCTCACCTCATGTTAACTGATAATGAGCCGCAAATTTTAATGTTTTGCCTTCCTTAGTAGAAAGTCTTTGAGTAACATTGTAGAGAAATATTTACACCCCATTTGGCAACATTGGTTCGCGGTAGCTAGACCATTTCCAACATGTTTATACGGATGTGTTCTGAAGGGCTGACCAGCATGGAACTCTCAGCGCCGGTCAAAAATTTTCTGCAGAAGCAGAAACGTCAGCTGCACTAGAGAAACACGCTTGACAAAGAACATTGTATCCGTAACTGACCTTTATGTGAAAATTCGGAGAAAATTATGAAATCCTCTAGAGAGTTATAAAAATGAACAGTGCACGACACTTGCCTGAATTTTAATATCTCAATATTGATAAATCGTAGTGCAGTTTCTCAGTGCAAGGATGGCGCTAAAACTTATTATTTATTAATAATCATGCAATGGGTTATTTAAATTCACGGAATCGATTAAAATGAAATATTCCTGTTTGGTTCTAAAGCTTGGCATTCGAAGCTAATATTCAAAGCCACATTCGAAAGCGGACAGTGGCATGCCGGACCATTGCCTTTCTTCTTCATTGACGATGTCAAACTGAAGCATGACCGGAGTATACCTTTTTCTGTTTTTATTTTTTTATTTTTACGGAGAGCACATGTATATACAGGGTGGGTCAAAAGCCAGGTCCCACAGGCAATTTATTATATAGACGGCTTGAAAAAGTACCATATTCAGCTATGAAGCAGTGTTTCGCCTTAATGGTTAACTCAACAGATATGACGCACGTTTTTGGGTCATTGAAAACCCTTAATAACGGGAGGACTTGTGCAAAATAATCCACGAATCATGGTATGGGGCCGCTTTTTGGGAGTAAAATTTTGCAAGAAAGATTTCCTAGCAAATGAACTGGTCGACGTGGGTTTATTGAATGGCCACCTAGATCTTCAGTACTATGGATTATGTTTATGGAGCCACCTCGAATTAGACGTTTATAGTAGCCAATTGGAACATTTCATTTAATTTATATAATAAATTGTCCATGGGTCTTGACTTTGGACCCACCCTGTATATTTTTTAAGACGATAATATGAAGAAACACTTCACTCATTAATATTCATACTTAACGACGAAGGCAACCCTAGTTCCCTATGGAGGTTGTGCTACAGACACCCGTATCCCAAACCGTTCGTGATATTATGTTTTATTATTATTATTACATTTTACTACTGAACTGTTGCAATTATTATTAATCTTATTTTAAGTTGTATTCGATAACTTCACTTGTTATAAATGATGTTTGTATTTTCATTTGTGACATCACTTCATTAATTTAAATTTGCTTTTGCCTTATTTCCTACCTCACAATTTTTTTCCAAACAAATTAATGCTGATTTTTAGATTTAATAGCGCGACGTGCTTTGCCCTGTAACAGGTAAACGTAGTCCATTAGCAGATACTACCATACAGGAGTGAAGCGTTAGAGACTTCATTATACTAGGTCCAGCATTATGTTGTGGAATGACTAGTTCCCTGCCTTTCTGTCTTGGCCCGTTCCCCAACCGAAGAACAGGGTTAGGTACACATTTATAGCTGGGTAAACTGGGTTTGTTTCAAGGACCATCTTCATTACACACGGGCAACTCCGTAAGTGCTCCGATCTCCTCCGTTAGATCACACAAGGAGCATCTCAGCACAGTGCACGAACTCCGTAGCACCGGCGAGGATCCCTTTGCACGTGTACAGGAATAACTCAATCCATAAATAATTTTGTGGTGGGTAGGTAAACTAATTTTTAAATTTTGCCAGGACAGCGGCCGTAAGGCCTACTTTTTACCATTTCCAACTACTGATGGATTTTTAACGCACGCAGCTTGCACAAGGAACCTCCTATTTTTCCACCCTTATCCGAGAAGGCTAGGTATCCGTTCTCACTACCCAGGAAACTGGTAAACTGGTGCGTGATGATGCCATGTTTCGCATCTGTACCGGTACCTTTGCCACGAAAAGGAAGTGCTCTTACCACTCTGGCAATCGGACATTCGACATCAAGAAAACAAACGATCGAGGAAGCTGCTGAATATTTTAAGACAGAAGATGAACGGAGACCATATGAATAACACAGAAGAGGCCACTGAACTTGCCACGACGTTTAAGGCCAAGAGTATAAAAATAAAACCAGTCATCGTTATTAAATTAGCTTCTTTAACTTCCTGTTTTTTGCTCTCTGTTTGCAATAAGAATATGAAGACCCCATTGGAAAAACCTGACACGTCACAATGTTTAGAAACACTGACTTAGTGCTCTGAGGACGTTAAACATATTCCAAAGAAGGTGTAGAAATTATATTGAAAATGCAATTGTCTCCAAGAAAATTAAGCATGAAAACAGGAAATACGTCAGCTCAAGATCCCTGACATCTCGTTCACCTTCGGACTTCTACATTAATGACTCTAATAGAGGCAGTAGTCAGCTCAAGGTTCCTGACATTCTCCAAACAGTTTTTCGTGGAGAGAAGTAGGTTGTTGCCATATGCTACTCCGTTCTCTGCTGTAAGTTGGCCAGGACTGCAGCAGATGTTCGACTGTCATTGGGAGGGGGGAGGGGGAGGGGGCTGGTGCCACGGGTGCAGAGCTCTGTTGTATCAATCCTAAGCGTGTGGTATAAATGGTACCTCAACTTAAAATCCGTATTTGTGTTATAGCGTTTAGAAGTTTAAAATTCAATTTTCTCGCATTTCATTTTTTTAGTGGACATGTCACGTTTTTCCAATGAGGTCTTCGTATAAAAAGGATAGCAGTTAAGTTATACAAAACTGTGAGGTGCAAGCAGGATCGGTGCCAGACTATTTTGCGCCCTAGGCAAGGCTAAGTAATTATTCTGGTTTCTCACAGTTCTAACTCTCTTACCACACTGACACTCTACACTCTGCGCTCCTCTGAGGTCTGCGCCTAGGTGGCCGCCTAGTTGGCCTAATGGTAGCACCGGCCCTAGGTGTAAGACAAAAAGGTAATAGGGAGTAATAGTTTGGCAATCTCATGAAAATGGAGCCCAATAAGTTACCACTAAGTGCCTACAACAGCTGACGATCTGGTTTGAGAGCACACGGAAGTCCATGAGGCAGATGGATATAAAATATCACAAGCATTTAAAACAATACGGGACCGCCGCAGCCAGTGCAACACACTTGACTTAAGCATGCAAACTTCAACAACCCATGACGCTTCGCTGCATTAGTGAAAAGAAGAAAGTAAAGTGTTCTGGCTCGTTTTGACCTTTTTGGCCTGATTTTGTCGAGTCACGTCGAAGTTTCAACTTAGACGTAAAGTCTGCTTTTTGTTTGTTTGTTTTGTATTCGTGCATTTGTCCAAGGATTCCTCAGCAAAAGACAAATTGGCAAGAAGATGGCAGTATACTGTTACATCAATGTTTCAGTCTTGATGTATGGATGTGATTCATGGACACTGACTACCTAGCCCCTGCAGACTCGACAGGAACAGTCCCAATTACGATGTCTGCAGAAAGGTAGAAGATCGGCTACCATGACAAATATGAGAAACCAAGAGCCACGGATTCAGACCTCCAGAGTTCGCTGGGAGGACAACATCAGACAATCTCTAAAGGAACGAGAACAAGATTGTCCATATGCACCAACCTTTAGGTGAAGAGAACTGATATGTCTAATGTACAGGTTGAGTGAAAAGTCATTCTCTTTTTTCTTTTAATATCTTGACCTGGATGTCATACTGAATGTTCATGAAGAACATGTTAAAACAAAGAACAATACCTGTCAAGTGATTATTGAGTTTTACCTTTATTGTTTTTTTTAATTCTTCATTCACGACGGATGTACTTCAATGACTGATCCAGACTAGAGATGGCTACTGTGTGTGTGTGTGTCGAAACAATGCTTCGAAACAGCGTTGAGTCCGAAAGTTTGAAACACAGCCTGCTTGTTGTTTCGAAACAGTTTCAGTTCCTGTCTGCCTCGCTGTTTTGCAGAGACACACTGTCTCACCTTCCGTGGGCCTTTGTACAATTTGAGTCAACAGTCCGGAACATTAGTATGGAATATCAAACATGTCATATTTTTCAGGGATGTGTTATGATGACATGATTTTACAAGTGATATTATTTTTGCTGAGAAGTTATAGACACTGGAAATTGTGTCAGTGCTGCAGTTGTCAGTGTTTTAGGCACTATGCTAAAGTTGAAAGTGTCCGTGTGTTCCTATAAATGTAATGGACACTTTATTAGCTCTGCTGATATCTGTGTACTCGGTGTGGATTTGAATCATTGTCTACCAAAACTAGCTTACTCTAGTTTGATATCATGTGTTATTATTACTGTTATTATTATTGTTGTTTTTTATTATTTTCACATATACTGCACAGCTATCATCATATCTCCGTTTTATGTCATCATAATGAAGACTTGTGTAAAAATATTGAATTGTGGTCATGCGAAACGCAATAGATTTTCACACACGCCAGTAGCGCGCAAGAAAAACAGAGGAGATTGTCTCACACAGTTCATGTATAGTAATGTATACTGTCTATTAGAGTCTTCTTTCTCCCGATACGGGTCAAAAGTGCCGTTGTGTCGAAACAGTGTGTCGACACAGTTTAAATCACTGAGCCGAATGTCTCGAAACAGCGGAGTGTGTCGATTTGCCCACCTCTAATCCAGACTTTATACATATAGCAATTTTCATTGTCTCTTGTAACGTCAGATATTAGGTCACTTAAATTTTCTTTTCTTTGATTTTGTTTTTGGTACAGGAAATAAATACAACTCTTTAGTCCAACGGCGGTTATTGCTTCTTGTATTAACATTGGCGTCACGTATATCCAGTAGATATAAGAGAGGATATAGGAAGAAAGGTAAAGGATCCCGTTACATAATACAGACCCTGACCATAAGACCCGTAGGAATTTTGAGGTGGATGAGTTTTCTCTTCAGATCCTGTTACGGCAGCCCTAAAGGAAGGGTAAAATCTTGAGTAGACATCTGGCAACCCGGGCATAAGTTTTATAGGACGCCATTTTGTTTTTGGCATATTCGGGCAGTAGCTAGTATTGAATTTCGTAATTTTCTTTTCTTGTCAGTAAACCTATACCAAATCTGACATGATTCTTTGATTCCTTATCAAATTTCCTATAGGATAAGACTATTGTTACTCCTCTGTGACCTTTGACTGTGAATATTCAAAGAAAAAAAAACCAAAAAAAAAAAAAAAGAAAAAAAAAACAATGCATAAAAGATATGAATAGATGACAATGTATTGGAGTATGAACATTAAATTCCGATACATTAACAAAAAGAGAATCACAAACTATACGCAGAGTTAAATGGTCATTTTCAGTACTTTATACATGTTCCTGAATGTCATAAGACATTTTGCATTTGCAAAAGAACGTACTTCTTCTTCTTCTTCCTCGTTCGTCCTGAAAAGGACGTTGGTTGCGTTGTGTCCGTTTACACCGGAGCTGCGATATTTTCGCCTTTTGGCCGACACATCCGACTTCAGCACGGCATTTTTTTGGGACCGGGTTTGCCTTCCCTCTTCGATCCCTACTCTCTCAGCCAGACTGCAGTGATGCAGCCTGTTTCCAGGACCACCACTTGGAGGTGGAGTAGGGTCTTGGTCAGCTCTGGTTCGCTGACGCTGACGCAAGCAGTCAAGCTATGGGTCGCTGACTGCATTCTCTATTGCTGCATCTTTGGGTCCCAAAAGGACGTATAAGAAACAATGTTTTTGCAGCACCGGCACCGTTTTGTATGACAGCTCTTGCAAGTACAGGTAAGAATCACATTTTCAGGTAGCTCACTAATGCAAGGGTCTGGCGTGAGTGATGAGTCATCAGCACTGATTGTCCATCCAAAATCCGTTGGGGCTAATGTGGAAGTCCATGATCAACACTGTAGAGCATGAATACACCATGTAAAGTGATCTTCTCAGGTGACCTCGCAATGAAGAGCTTGTGCAAGTTAGGCCTTGTAAGTTTGGAAGACTAGCTTGGGTCATCATTTCGCATCGAAGTGGGTCAAATGTAATGCATATGTCTTGCTCAGAGCCTGGTTTTAGAACCTTCACCAAGTACTCCTCGGCAGGCTTAAAGGATTGAGTACTTGGAGGAAGACGCCTACCAAAGTAGTGCAGATACTTTTCTGGTTCTGCCTTGAGTGATGACACTTTGGTGCCTATCTTACTGGTCACATCAGATCCTGTAAGAAAATGCGTAGCAAGAAGGACGTCTGTGGTAGCGCCTATCTTGTCTACAAGAGTATGAATTGGTATGATATCTAATGCCGACTTTCTCATCCATAGTTCTGAGAGTCCATTTTCATTAAGAAACTTGTAGAAATGAATGAGTATCACAAAAACATCTGTGTCGCAACCCTTTTTTAACGTCGTGGAAAACGTGAGGAATAATACGTAAGTCAGCCTCCTCAACAGTTACTTAAAGAGTATCCTTGATTTTTGTGAAGCTGCCTTCTTTTATTGCTAACGCCGGAGTTGGTCCTTTTTCAAGCAAAACGTCGCTAAGGATAGTTTCCCATTGTCGATTAGTTGATACCGTCTTCAGAAACTCGCTCAGGGCATCTTGAATCAAACTTTTGTTGTCAACTGGCGCCCAAAATCTTGCCATCTGCACAGGAAGCTTCGTAGTCGTAACAATGGAAGTCAACGGTAGTGGTTGCACAGAAGAACTTCTTTCTCTCTCAGCATTTTTGATTGATGATTGAAGCTAGATGTCCAAAACATAGTCAACACGACTGAATTAGCAGACATTATTCAAATTATTGTCAAGGATTGTAAACAGGTCTTCAAATGTGTCGTTTCGCTTAACTGGCAACCTTCGCAACTGATTCATGACATCAACAACAATACTGGTTTTCAGGGTATGCTCTTTTTGGAAATTTCTGTCTGTGGTATCTAATTTTTATGTCAACTCAGACATGAGTTGAGGCTTTATGGGTTTGGTAGTAGCACCATTCTCATCTAATAGAGATGAAGGTGAGAAATCGTAGGTAAGAATTTTTGCCATTCATCTCTTCTTGGCAATATAAACTTTTCTCAGAACCTGCAAATGACCTTTGATGATATTTTTCACAGTTTGCTCGTTTGTCTGCATGTCTGGTTGTGCTACACTTAGAAAAGTGGGAAGTTTTTGCTGGTGAATAGGTGCCGATAGTGGTTTTGAGCAGGTTATAAACCTTTCCTCTCGAAACATGAAGAAAACTTCTTGTGCTGTCGTAAAAAATGTGAGCATCTTCTTGGCATTCAATGCTGGAACAAATGCATTGGTTAGAATGTTGTGAAGCATAACTTCACCTTTTCCAAGGCATGGGTTTTCTCTGCTTTCAACATACTGGAGCATATGTTGGATGTTGGCTTCCATTCTATTTTTGAGGCTTCCTGTTAACTCATGATACATTATCAGCTCATAATCAACTGGTGTAATGTTCAACAGCCCTTAAAAATGTTTTTCTTATGAGGAGGACTTCATGGTAAGCAAGCTCTCATTCAGCAATGTATTCCTTCCTTTTTGTTTGGCCAATGATCCCTCAGGCTAACTTCTGAGAGCGGTTTATTGTTTGTTCGAGAGCCATTTCGACACCAACGGCATTAAACTTTCCATTTGTTCTTCGAACAACAAAATGACCTTTTTTGAACCGGTCATATACCTCAGGATGATGAGTCTCAAGATTCAGCATTTGCTCGAAGAACAATGAACCCAATCTCAAATAGCTGACTATAAAAAAATGTGGAAAATTGGAAGGACAACCTTCACTGTTTGAAGGTAGAGATTCCAGTAGATTCCAGTTCCCCACCCTATTCGCTCTTATGAGGTTCTCTAAAAGACTTATCAGATGCAAGAATCCCTCCAGATGTTTGCACTGCTCAGAATTCTCAACTTGTTCCTGTGTGAAAACATCCAACGATGTCAATGTTTCTTCTGATGTTGTGGTCAGCTCAACATTTGAGTTGTGCGTCTTCTGTTGTTGAGTGTTGCATTGTATTAAGCACATCACCAACTTGTGTAGCTAATCCAGCATCATCCTAAATGGTACTTAAAATGCTTTCCATTTAAGCCTCTCTACCACTTCTGCTAGCATAAACATTCCTTTCACTGATCTTACATAATTGCTACCTTTAAGGACACTCTCTGCTACTTTTGGTCCAAACACATGGTTTTCAATGAGGATGTTTTCTAACCCGCTGCCGTTTAAGTATTTTCCAATACATGCAATTTAATGTTCATACTTCAATACATTGTCATCTATTCCCATCGTTTATGCATTTGTTTGTTTGTATTTTCCTTGAATATTTAGTCAAAGGTCCCAGAGGAGTAAAAATAGTCTTATCTTATAGGAAATTTTATAAGTGTGACGGTACTGCATCCCCTGCTTTGCAGTAGTGGTCCAATAGTGGCCAAAACTCAAGAGTATCTAATATGGGCTTCAAAGGTATCTACCTTCGCACAAGATAACTCTTGGCCGAGATGCAGATAGAAGAAACAAAACGCTTCTATCTCCGGTGAGTCTTCACAGGATATTCAGATAAGCGAAAACAATGCTGCTTTGGCTGAGCACGTTACTTCTAGAATCTGCCGACAACTTTTGTGAAGGAATTAAGAACTTATTAATTTCAGCTCGTTTAAGCCCGCACCCCTGATGTACTCAGTGGAATTATTATTATTCTGGTATTGCTCTGTTTAGAGTGTGTGTAGTAATTTGACTGAGACAAACATGTAGTAACTTTAAAATGATTAAATCGAAGTTAAATTTGTAACATTACAAATAACAACATTTAATAATCACTTAAGTTTTAACAGTTTGAAAATAATTTGAATAGTTTAAAAGAAAGGATTCATCAATGATAGATGATATAATTATTATGAAGGAAGCTCACTTTGGCAGCGTATATTTTTCCCTTAGCTGCCAATAGTAGTTTCTGCTCCCGCTGATGGGTTCTGTTTACACTGCTCTAGCTCGTCGCTGGTCAAAGTTAAAGGCGCCGCACGTTCCTAGAACGTCAAGGAGTAACGGCCAAGCTGGTCCTGCGTCTGTCTATAAGACCGTCTTATGATGGCGTCTCGCACAACGTCAGTCCACTTCTACCTTCACTTAGTTCCAGAGATATAGTACGTTCGGAAATTCGTGCCGACAGAAAGCGTCACTTTTCTCCAAAAATGTTTGATGTATGGACATGAATTTTTGCATGCAGTCTTAGATTTTCTATGCAGTTAAGATTTTGCGATCATTACATCCACAGCTGTCGCGAAATTTGCAAAACGGCGATTTTCGTTGATCTTCTTAGAACATTTGCCTAAATCTGCCCGTAACATTAATTCTTACAGTAAATCACAACATTTGTGCGACAAGACGGTTCATAGGCGTGTTGCGCACATATTCTTTTGTGCGACGCACAAATTACTGTTGACACGCATACAAATGTAAAATGTATTTATTTGACTGATAAAAATATATTTATCTTTGAATTTACGATTTTTAGTCTAAGGGACAGAACTCAGATTAGTCGATGTGTATTCATTCTGTGAGTTATCTGCTCTTGTATCTTTCCTGAATATCGAACTTGGCGTATGAATCTAGACTTATGTCATATTTTGTGTCTGGTATGGCCAGAAACAGATTGTTCTTGCTTAGGTTTATGCAGGAATGTTTATGGTCCGAGTCTAGGTTTATTCCTTGTCTATTTAAGGCGAGTTAGTCTTTGGTCTTTATATCTTTTCATGTCTATGTCGGACTATATTCTTTAAGCTGAACACTGAGGTGAGGGGTTGTGTGTTCTGCGCATGCGTCGATTGAGACGAAGAGACGAAGCCGTGTGTCATGTCGTCCTGATGAATAGTATACCGGACTGAAGTCCGAAGATTTATCTCTGTGTTAGTTGGGGAACGAGATAGTCTATTTGTACTTATCTTGTATTAGGATTCTCCCCAGTGTTTATTCTTATTGCCAAGGAATGGCAGGTGCTTGTGCTAGGGTGATTTTCGATGACAAGGTAAAGTCGCATTTCTTCTGAACTTTTCCTAAGCCATCGTGTTAGAGATGGACAGTCATATTATCGTACGTCCAGATGATTATTAAACAAATGACGATGACATGTATACCTAGCAGCACTAAATGATATGGTGAAACCAGTACTATTGATGGAAGAATATATATACAGCTCTATGAGGATATCTATGAACGATCAGCGCCTTGATTTCATAGTTTGCATCCTGGGTGAGCGGAAGCTCACTGAAGAAGCCATTTTTTGGAATCCTTCTTTTTGTCGATCATCAATCAGAGAACAAGGACCCCCTTTATTATCAGGTGACGATCAAGAGATTACTGCTGTAAAAGAGTACCCACTACTTGTGGTTTAACATTGTTACCAGAGATATTTGTTGAACTTTGCCTAAAAGAATCTTCGCTAGAAGAGGTTCGGTCTAGGAATCATTATTAAATATTATGTATTCACTGACGCGATTTGTCAGTAAGGCCTGAGAATTATATATGCACTAGAACTCTGAGTGCTGGTCTATTGACATTACATTGTACTTTTATTCAACATGAATGCCCACATAATTTTGTAGACCATTGATCAACTGTGTGATGATTTGTGCCAACCTGTTTACAGTAACTGTACCTGTGCTGTCCGAGTGTGTGTCAAATTAAACTGTACGAAAACGACCACAGTAGTTTATCAACGTCTCTGACTTCCAGCCATGTGTGAGTGAGAATGTTCCTTTGTCAAACTCTACAGAACATTGCCATCATTCGCGAACCTTTATATCCTCACTCCAAACCTATAAACCACTGCGTAGGTCGAGTTGACCTTTGTTTGTCTTCATTGTACAACAAACCTTACAGCAACAACGGCGAGACCATATATCCAGTCTTATCAACGTAATAAATGCCTTTATCAACGTGGTGGCCAGATTTCTGGGTTAAACCTGCACAGTGGACATGACCAGAAGTCAACACCAACTAATACCAGACCGTTTCCTGTGGCCTGATACGACACACATTAACACAAGTGGACAAGTTTGCAGTACAACTCTACAGTCGATGTCAGCGTGACCTGTCCGATCGAGCAAATACTGTAACTAGGTCAGCACTTGTTGACATTTTTTTCGTTGGACATCACAGCATTACACAGAACGTTCGCAAGCAAATTAATTGTGTTAGCAAGAATTACTGAAGCGAGAAGTCCTACTTGTTATTCTTGGGAACAGTAAACGGTGGATTTTCCTGCACTTCTCTAGATTGTGTTGAACTTTGTAACATTTAAGGCCAGAATCTATTATTGATTAAAGTGGTAGTTAATTTTGATAGAAACTGTACCATAATTCTGTATAACTGAGCCTTCTACACAACACATTCTTTCTGCAACACATCGCATTCACATGTTATTATATTACACATGTATTTATGCTATATGTATTTATGTTAAATGTTATATATTATTTGTGTGTCTATGTTGTGGGAGGTTGGGTGTGTGACTATTATATGGTATACCACGTAGAGAGGTCATATAATAGCGTTCTATAGGTGCAATTTTCTTGATTGAAAATTTGCTGCGACATCTGTTGCTATATTTTGTTAGTTGTGACGACATGTGTAGTTTTGTTTTCGTTATTTTTTCGCATTCTTTAGTTGTGTTTTGATTTGTTTGTATTTGTTGGTCTACCCTTTCCCTATCATTAAGTTATATACACAATTCATATTTATACATTGTGGCGTCATTTGTTGTGTCTATTCCCTTGCAGTTGTGATCACAGATTCTGTGATTATTTTCATTGATTTTCCTATTTGATTTATTTGATTTCTGCAAATGTTTTTGTATTGTCTTTTATAATTGTTTTGTTTATATTGTTGGTTGTCATATACTATATAAAACATATTTGATCATACACTACTAGCTGTGTAGTGAACTTATGAGAAATAATCAACTGATGACTAATTACTGTTAATAAAGGTACACAGTTGATTATACAAGACCTTATTTAAAGGCTTGCTTCCAACAGGCTTGTTTCCAACAGTTCCTGTTTACTTGGAAATAGATTACATTATTGTTTCAAGTGATTGCTATCATTATTAGACATCATGTCTACATTGGAATACTTTATTGCACAAGGGAAATCCCTTGATAAGTCTGGTAAGGAATTAGAGGAGTTTGCAACTGCTCAATTTGCCATGGTATTAAAGTCAGAAGAAAAGAAACAAAAAGAGGAAAATAAATGGAAAGCAGAAGTTGAACAAAAGAAGATAGATGCTGAGAATTTAAGATTGCAGATGCAAGCTGAGGAGAGAAAAGCTGCTGCTAGGAGAGAAAGCTTCAAATAGAAGGAAAAAAAATTAGAAGCTGAAGAAAAGAGATTACAAAAAAGAGGCTGAACAAAAGAGATTAGACAAAGAAGCTGAACAAAAGAGATTAGAAGAGAAGCTGAGGCTGAACAAACGAGATTAGAAAGAGAGCTGAGCTGAGCAGAAAAGATTAGACAGAGAAGCTGAGGAGAAAAAGCAATGAGAGAACATGAACATCAAAAAGAACTTTTAGCATTTGAGTTAGAAAAATTGAAATTGACAAATATGAGTAATGTTAATCAGTCAAATGGTAATAGTGGTAAACCCTTTACTTATAAGGTCAAGGTACCAGCGTTCAATCCTTCCAGTGACGATATTACATTCTGGCTGGATCGTTTTGAACGTTCTTGTCGAGCTCATAATGTGGATAAATCACAATATGCTAACCAGTTATCAGAAAATTTGAAAGGTGATTCTCTGACTAGTTTAAGTTTGGTTGAAGAGGCTGACAAGGATAATTATGATGTTATTAGAGCAGCTTTATTGAAAAAAATATCAATTAACAGAGGAAGGTTACCGTACTTTGTTTAAGAAAATGGTACCTGAATCAGGGGTAGAATTCTCAGAATTCATTGCAAGGACACGTCTTACATTTAATCGTTGGATTGAGTTGTCCAAAACAGAAAAGACATATGAAGCCCTTATGGACTTGTTGCTCAGGGACAAGATTATGTCAAGTGTTAATAAACCATTCCTTGAATTCCTACATGAGCGTAAACCCAAGACACTAAAAGAAATGGAAGAATATTGTACCCAATACGTCACGGCACATCCGGACGTAGCTTTTAGCAATGCTAAGGTTAAGGAAAGTATGCCAGTTGCATCAGCAGCACCATACAACCCTAATTATTCACACAAATTTCAGGGACCACAAAACAGGTTTGATAAAAAGGGTAACCATAATAGTTATCAAAACCAAGGTAACCAATCATTTCAGGGTTCTTCTGCGAAGAACTGGAGACGAGCTGACAGCCCTCGATTCAGAGGTGGTCATAATTATAGGAATTTCCGCAGAGGAAGTCATTATAGGAACTATCCAAGTCATCCATCATGGAGACAACAAGATCATAATTATAGAGATACTCATTATAATGAATATGATAATGGTAACCATGAGAACTATGACTCAAACCCAAATAGGGGTTACAATAGAGGAAACAATAATGATTACAGAGGCAATAATAATCGAGGTAGATCACAATACAAAAAACATAAATCACATTATCAGGCAAACTCTGCACAGCAAGAGTCACATGAAGCCTATAAACAGACTAAAGATAATAATGACGCTAATAATATGGCATGTTCCGCTTTTGATTTTGGGAGAGCATCTCAGTGCCCCCAATGCAAAACATTATTTGAACCAACTACGGTGTCCACTTTAAGTTGTGGCCATCCTCTTCCCGCTCTTCCTGCGTCAGTCGCGCATGATGGAAGAGGTTCTCTTGTCTTACATAAAGGTTTAGTAAATGACAATCCAGTCTCAGTTCTTTTTTATTCTGGATGCACCACAATTGGTGTTAGGCAGTCGCTTGTAGATCCTTCTCGTGCCACTGGAAAAGTAGTCAAATGTGTAACGTTTGGCGGCACCTTAGAGAAATACTCTACTGCTATCATTAGGATTGCTACTCCTTTCTTTACAGGAGATGTACACGCATGTCTTCTGCCGAATCCGATCGCTGATCTTATCATCGGTCGTATTCACGGAGTCAAAGAATGCACTCCGCAACAAATTTCCGTTTGGGAAAAACAAAATATGCAAACTGCTAATGCTGTAGTCACTAGAGCTCAGGCTCTTAATATGCCTCAAACTTCATCTACTGAAGATAATGAAGTGCATAACCAAGATGATCCCTTGGTAATTTCTCGTGACTCGTTTATAAAACAGCAAGAAGATGATCCGACTCTAAAGAAATTCTTCACTCTTGCAACAAAAGGTGATCCGAATAAAGATACAAAGCGTAAATCTTGGATTACAATGAAGAATGGCGTACTTGTACGTATGGTGCAAGACTCCACTAAGTCAAGTCATTCTCAGATTCTTGTTCCCAAGAATTTGAGAGTTAAAATTTTGCAGCACGCTCACGACTCTCAGTGTGCTGGACATATGGGTTTTTCCCGTACAAAGTCAAGAGTTCTTGCGGCTTTCTTTTGGCCTTTTGTGAACAAGGACATACGGATTTATTGTCGATCTTGTATAGTATGTCAAGAAGTCAAATCCAAAGGTCCACGCCATGCTGCACCTATTCAGGCTGCAGACATTCCTATTCGACCATTTCAGAAAATGGCGATAGACATCATTGGTCCATTTAAGATCAAATCTGCTAGAGGACATCAGTTTATCTTAACGTGTGTGGACATGTGCACACGTTGGCCAGAGGCTATTCCTCTGAAGAGCATTACTACTGCTGACATTGCAGATGCTCTTTGGCTTATATTTTCTCGTCTGGGATTCCCCGGAGAAATATTATCAGACCATGGCACCCAACTAATATCGGATACCATGTCTCAAGTGATGTCGACTCTGCAGATAGAGAGATCTTTGAGTAGTATCTATCATCCTATGTCCAATGGGATGGTCGAACGGCTAAATAGAACACTCAAAAACTTACTAGGGAAGATAACTGAGGATCATCCTCAAGATTGGGACAGGGTTTTACCCGCGGCCCTCTTCGCTTACAGAGAGGTCCCCAATGAACATACAGGATTTTCTCCCTTTGAACTTGTCTTTGGCGCGCGACCGCGCGGCCCTATGTCTTTGCTTCATGATCTCATAACCGCTGATAATATTACCGATGACACAAAATCTTCTTACGAATATGTCATCGCGCTGAGACAAAAGATTATCGAAGCATGCAAATTGGCAACTTCTTCTTCTGAATTTGCTAAGCAGAAGGCAAGACAATTTGCCAATAAGAAAAGAACCTTACGACAACTTTGTCCTGGTGACAAAGCATTTGTTTTGCTACCTTGTAGGGAAAACAGACTTCTTATTTCTTGGAAAGGTCCGTACGATATAATCTCGAAAATTTCCGATGTTGACTACATTGTCGATATTGATGGAAAGCATAAAACCTTCCACATCAATATGCTTACGGAATTCCATGAACGTCCGGATTATTTACAGCCTATTTTCCAGGCAACGGACGATTCACCAGACCAACATGGTCATTACTCATCACTGTCCGTAATACAGGATGAGGAAACAAGTTTTTCGGATGTTAATCTTCCGCTTCCGATGATTCCACTTCATTCTAGTGAATCATGGAAAAACGTTACTGTTTCTCCTGATTTATCTCTAGGAGAGCAGCGACAAGTTTCGGCTATGTTACAAACATTTCAGGATGTCCTTACTGACATCCCTGGACAAACTCATGTTATTGAACATGACATTATTCTAACTGACCATAATCCTATTAGGGTCAGATCTTATCCTATCCCTATACATTTTCAAGCACAGGTCGAGAAAGAGTTGGATGAGATGATAGATTTAAAAGTAATTGACTGACCATCACTTCTGCATCTATTCTTCGCCGATGGTTATTATAGACAATAACATACGTCTTGCGTTGACTATCGCAAATTGAATCAGTTACGAAGTTTTCTGGACCTATGTTACTAGCGAGCTACTTACTAGGCTTTGTAAATCATTTGTTTCACTAAACAGACTAAAGGATATTGGAAAGTTTAATTTATCTGAACCACACCAAACCACTTACGGCTTTTTCTACACCTAAACCTTTTTCAATGGATATTTCAAAGCCTTTCACTTATGAACGCACAAATACATATCGTACGCATGATGCTGTCGAATCCTATATGGTCCTGATTCATTGCGTACATAGGGACATCTGAATCTTTTCAATTTAATGGGAAGATTATATTCAGAATTTAGTTGAATTACTATCAACTGTACGCGACATAACCTTAACAGCGTACCCTCTAATGCCTGTCATTTGTTTTAGCGAAATTTCTTTCCTAGGCCATACGAGTTTGGTCATGGGGTTCTAAAGACTGTTGGACCATAATGTCATCATGATACAATATTTATTTCTATTGGAACGAAGTCTCTTAGGTATTTTTGGAGATGTTCTCAGTTCCTGGTATTAAAACAATTAAATTCCCCTCTTAATTTTATTTTACAACCTCATTTTAAGATACACTACTACATAATGTTGAGTCCATGGCCACACTAATCTGGTATCTTTCGTGATGACAGTAAATGCCAATCCTCTTTGGATGATCTCGAACTTTTTTTTCTGGACACCCCCTATTTGCTATATGAACCAAGGAGTATGCTGTCCGCCTCTGGCTTCAGCAAAGCTCTGACCAGGTGCTGCTCAATAACTTTAAGACCACGGTCCCACAATTCATGGAAATAATAAATAGTTTCGTTGACTGGCAAGGAATATAGCACAACTCCGATCTGCCGATGTCCCAGGCTTTATTTTATAAAAAATATACACTGGTGCTCAACGCACTGCTTCTTAGTAGGTTTATTACAAGATGTGGCAAGGAACAGACGCTCTGAATTGAGTATATTCGCAGCTCTACAATCAAACCATGTCTACACATCTTTTCAAAAAAGCACCCCTTTTCACGTTTCCCCTGACAACACAAGATAGTATTTATAGCCCGACCAATCGTGTTTAGTCTTACATTTGTTGCGCTCCAATCAAATAGGAGTTAACATGGTAGGCTATTTCCGTAACGGTTTTTTTCAAACACGTTACAAAAAAAATTTTATGAGCAGAAATGATTTAATGCTGTCAGGCACCCCCACTATTTTATTTTGGCCATAACTTGGTAATTCCTAGACTATTTGCGTAACGTTTTACATATTCTTTGTCAGCAAACCCTAAGGAACCCAAATATACGAATTTAATGGAGCCAATATGCATTTTCTTCTAGGATAGTCGTGCTGTTACTACCTTCTCACTTCCAAACTTGAGGGTGTCTGGGTACTGTCATGTTTTCAAACGTAAACCGGTATAATGTCATAATTCCCAATAAGCGTTTTTCAGGATTTTAAAACCTAACTCTGGTATGGGTAGTGAATTTTATCACTGTCGATTTAAAATAAAGTTAGTGCATGTGGCCTTACACGCGTGATGGCAGCAATTGTGTATCGCGCGACGTGTGTTTAGTGTTGCATGTGTCCTTGCTTACTGCATCTCCCTTCTCTCTATCCTTTAGGCCATCTGTCTTTTAGTGACGCCGTGTATGGAATGAATGAAATATTAAATCTAGGTCATTGATCAGCTTGCGTATCTCAAGGTTTTTCCAAGAAATACAGTACACGTTTCATTGAAGAAAGCGTGCAGCGACACAGTAGGCTTTTACTATCAACGTGAAAGCGTTACAATTTGCCGACGAAGTAGAAAACAAGGGGGATTTCGAGTACAGTCATTGTGACAGCACTGTTCTTTACCATTCTTCTTTCCTTTTATTAAATTTATTTGTTAGGCTTTACATTTACGTTTTAATTTATATATGGGGATTAGAATAATTCACGACACCCTATACATTTTCAAGCACAGGTTGAGAAGGAGTTGGATGAGATGATAGATTTAAAAATAATTGAACCATCCACTTCTGCATATTCTTCGCCGATGGTTATTGTTCGAAAAAAGACAATAACATACGTCTTTGCGTTGACTATCGCAAATTGAATCAAGTTACGAAGTTTGATGCTGAACCTATGCCTTTACTAGAAGAGCTACTTACTAGGCTTTCTAAATCTCATTTTTTCACTAAACTAGATTTGTCCAAAGGATATTGGCAAGTTCCTTTATCTGAACGCGCCAAACCTTTTACGGCTTTTTCTACATCTAGAAGCCTTTTTCAATGGAATTTCATGCCTTTCGGCCTTATGAACGCACCAGCTACATTCGTACGCATGATGCGTCGAATCCTATCTTATCGGTCAGATGTCATCGCGTACCTAGACGACATCTGTCTTTTCAGCGATGCTTGGGAAGATCACTATTCGGGGTTAGTTGAATTACTATCTACTCTACGCGAGTATAACCTGACAGCGAAACCCTCTAAAGCCTGCATTGGTTTTAGCGAAATTTCTTTCCTAGGCCATCGAGTTGGTCATGGTTTCCTAAAGACAGAGGACCATAACATTACTAAGATACTTAACATCTCTATTCCTAAGACTAAAAAGCAAGTGCGAAGTCTCTTAGGTCTTATACAATTTTATGGACGATTCATTCCGAATCTGTCATCTATCATGGCACCTCTTTCTACACTACTAAAGAAAGGGTCGCCTAATATGGTCCACTGGTTTCAGGAATGCCAATCCTCTTTGGATAAGATCAAAACTTTGTTTTCAACACCACCTATTTTAGTGTTACCTACTACAGATAAAACATTTGTTCTTCGTAGTGACGCTTCATCCACTGGGATTGGAGCGGCACTAATGCAAGAGTACTCTGGAACTCTGCATCCTGTAATGTATATCTCCAGAAAACTTAATGCTGCAGAAAGGAATTATTCGGTTTCAGACCGTGAACTATTGGCTATGGTTTATATCAATACTCAAAGAGGAAGGGCAGAATGTCAGAGGCGCCATTGCATAGTGCCCGATCAGAAACTCTTACGGCTATAAAGTAAAAATTTGAAGAGCTCGTTCGTTCTTTTCGTGGAATGTCAATATTTCTTCAAGTCACTTTTCATTTTTCGGTACGAGCTCTCTGTGGATCAGATAATGTGATGGCAGACATTTTGTCTAGATGCCCACATGATTCCACCTAACTGTTGGGTCTTGGACTTCTTAACACTTCCAACTCTACAATAGTTTTTCTTTTCTATATCAAGATAAATATACATTGTAATTTGTAATATAGTGATTGTATCACTACTATCACTACGTTCATTGATATATATATTCACCGATACTCGTTGATGATTTTTCTTTTTTATCAATCATGTACTTATAGTGCTTAAATATGAAATTGTTATGTGCATTGTGTCATTGCCAGCATTGTAGTATACGTTGGTGGCACCTCCCTGGAAACATTTATGCTTTAAGAGAAATACTTTCTCTGAGAGGTTGAGATGTATTCTCACCAGTCGATCTATATTTCGACTTTGCCTTAATTTGGCTTATAAATTTCAGATATTTCTCATCTGCGCAGTATTTGTGCGTTGTGAGCCTATTGTATGTTGCTGTCAGATGAAAAAAAAGGAACGATTTTCATTTTTTTTCCCGGGGGGTGTGGTAGTCTGTTGCGCACATATTCTTTTGTGCGACGCACAGATTACTGTTGACACGCATACAAATGTAAAATGTATTTATTTGACTGATAAAAATATATTTATCTTTGAATTCACGATTTTTAGTCTAAGGGACAGAACTCAAATTAGTCGATGTGTATTCATTCTGTGAGTTATCTGCTCTTGTATCTTTCCTGAATATCGAACTTGGCGTATGAATCTAGACTTATGTCATATTTTGTGTCTGGTATGGCCAGAAACAGATTGTTCTTGCTTAGGTTTATGCAGGAATGTTTATGGTCCGATTCTAGGTTTATTCCTTGTCTATTTAAGGCGAGTTAGTCTTTGGTCTTTATATCTTTTCATGTCTAGGTCGGACTATATTCTTTAAGCTGAACACTGAGGTGAGGGGTTGTGTGTTCTGCGCATGCGTCGATTGAGACGAAGAGACGAAGCCGTGTGTCGTGTCGTCCTGATGAATGGTATACCGGACTGAAGTCCGAAGATTTATCTCTGTGTTAGTTGGGGAACGAGATAGTCTATTTGTACTTATCTTGTATTAGGATTCTCCCCAGTGTTTATTCTTATTGCCAAGGAATGGCAGGTGCTTGTGCTAGGGTGATTTTCGATGACAAGGTAAAGTCGCATTTCTTCTGAACTTTTCCTAAGCCATCGTGTTAGAGATGGACAGTCGTATTATCGTACGTCCAAATGATTATTAAACAAATGACGATGACATGTATACCTAGCAGCACTAAATGATATGGTGAAACCAGTACTATTGATGGAAGAATATATATACAGCTCTATGAGGATATCTATGAACGATCAGCGCCTTGATTTCATAGTTTGCATCCTGGGTGAGCGAAAGCTCACTGAAGAAGCCATTTTTTGGAATCCTTCTTTTTGTCAATCATCAATCAGAGAACAAGGACCCCCTTTATTATCAGGTGATGATCAAGAGATTACTGCTGTAAAAGAGTACCCACTACTTGTGGTTTAACATTGTTACCAGAGATATTTGTTGAACTTTGCCTAAAAGAATCTTCGCTAGAAGAGGTTCGGTCTAGGAATCATTATTAAATATTATGTATTCACTGACGCGATTTGTCAGTAAGGCCTGAGAATTATATATGCACTAGAACTCTGAGTGCTGGTCTATTGACATTACATTGTACTTTTATTCAACATGAATGCCCACATAATTTTGTAGACCATTGATCAACTGTGTGATGATTTGTGCCAACCTGTTTACAGTAACTGTACCTGTGCTGTCCGAGTGTGTGTCAAATTAAACTGTACGAAAACGACCACAGTAGTTTATCAACGTCTCTGACTTCCAGCCATGTGTGAGTGAGAATGTTCCTTTGTCAACTCTACAGAACATTGCCATCAATAGCGAACCTTTATATCCTCACTCCAAACCTATACACCACTGCGTAGGTCGAGTTGACCTTTGTTTGTCTTCATTGTACAACAAACCTTACAGCAACAACGGCGAGACCATATATCCAGTCTTATCAACGTAATAAATGCTTTTATCAGTGTGATTGGTTGTTCACGTGATTTTTATACGAGGAATGCTGTTCTGATAATGAACCATGATAGCAGTAAATCATCAGGAAGCTATGACGAATCGTAACTGTTTATGTGTTATTATAGATTGGCATATGAAATTAGTTTATCACAAACGAAAGAATGCGATCGACGTGCCACATTCCGAATTGGACGACTCCAATAAGTTCACAACAGTTATTGGTTGGATAAACTGCAAGCCATCTCGCTGCCAGTAATCTTCTTCTTCCTGTAGCACGTGTTCTTCACATTTAGCCCAGTACTCTGTGTCTATTCGTGAAATGGCCTCACGAGTCATGTCTTTAACATCGCGCATTTTAAAAGTGGTGTTCTGGGCGGCCACTTGCCCTTTAACTCTAGCCCAAACCAGCTCTATTGGGTTAAGGTGAGAATGGTAAGGTGGGAGTCGAAGAGAAACATGACCCTGCTCTTGGATGATTTTATCAATCAGATACACTTTTGTCTTATTCCTCGGTCTCACAGGCTGCAACAACTCTGGTTTTAAATAGCTGTTGTTAGCGAAGATATTTTCATTCACAAGCCACCTCCTGATTTCGTCTTTCGTGCTTGCCGAAGTGGGAGCTTTATCCTCCTGCGCTAGAACATTATGATAGGACGCATTATCAATCACCAGGCAAGACGGCTTATCTAGAGTCGGGAGGAGTGTATTCACTATCCAATCTCGAAAAATTTGCCCATTCATTTCACTGTGGTAGTCCCTACCATCTACAGACTTTGATAGAAAAATAAGCTCTGCATCACGGACAAGCCCATTCTGTCTGCTGCCAGCATGTGCTAATATAATGCGTTGACCTTTGCTGCTGGGAATTTTCCTCCTATTGTCTCCGTCAACAGATTGCCGTTCTTTCTCGTTCGTATGATGAGCATTAACCCAAGATTCGTCCAAATACACTATATCATAGCCGTCTTGCCTTCTCTCACGAATCTGCCTAAGTTATTTGCTTCGAGCTGCAACCAGATGTGGTTTTTCACATAAAAAATTCCTTCCACCAGACGTTTTTCTAAAAGTGAAGCCGACACTTCTGACAAGTTGCCAAAGAGTTGTTTTTGAGACGTTAATATCGCATTCTGCTTGCAGCCGACTTTTCAGCATGCGGAGAGTAACAAGTTGATTGGCATTAAACATCTTAATAATCAAACCTCTAATGACATCCTTGTCAAAATCATCAATTTTTTTCTTCCTTCCTTGCTTAACCGCAGCCGCTGTACAATCACCGTCCTGTTGTATCCAACGTCGAAAAGATCTTCTATCCACACCCACGGCCTTTCGTGTTCTCCTACCTGGTTCATGGATGTCGTGGTATAAACAACCCATCTTAGCCTCTCTGCGAAAATGCCTGTACAATATAACAGTTACCTTCTGCAAAGTGATAAATTTGCATTTCAGATTTATTGCGCTTTTCATAATTATGCAGTTTAGTTTATTAATATATTATACGCTGGTGTCGTTTTGTTTCGTTGCAGCCAACTCATTGCAATTAGCATACGCCGCTGAAATAATTACTCACGACTGTGTGCAATAGGTGCGCACTGGTGCGGACATGTAGTCACTACACTAATTCAAACAAAAAAAATATTGAATAGCACATTTCATCGCTTGTGCTGTGCTACAACAAAAATTAAGTGCGCATTTTTTGAACGGATCTTGTAACTTTCGTGTAGAATTAATAAAAATTAACCCAGACAACGGTAAGAGTTTTTTTATATAACTTAAAGAAGAAAATTCGAACATGACATGAGTTTTGTAGGGGCAAAAAATATATTAATAACGGCATTGATATCAGTAGAGCACGTAGCAAATTTCAATAACATCCGTAAAGGGGTTGCAAAGTTACAACGTTCAATGTGTGGGCACGAATTTCCGAACGGACTATAGTACTTTCTGCTGGTACCACCAATAACTGTGGTAATAAAATAGAGACAAACGCTCTTCTGAGTATGGCGTTTTCCGACACAGAGTTATGTGTCCCCCTTCTTCTATTCTACCATCCTATTTATCTCAGAATTTAACATCGGTGAGAATTAAATTTAATCGCTCGGGATAAAACTTTCTTTACATTTAAATAGAATAGCTTTAGCTTTATCTTACATTTAAATGAAAAGTTTAATAATACAGATAGAGTCTGTTTACATTTACATCTTCACTGATTGAAAAGTGTTCACAATATAAATTGAATATGTTTTCATTTATGTTTACACTGATTGAAAAGTTTGAAACTTTCATTAATAAAAAAATGAATATTTTCACATAGACATTTCCACTGGTTTGAAGCTTGAAAACTTACATTAATTTTAACGTGAATATGTTTATATGGGCATTTACACTGCTTGAAATTGTAAGTATTATAATTAACATGTATATCATTTCTTTCATCTTTCCCTCCCTGCTCCGTATGGAACCTGGGACTTCTTTCTGCTTTTAGTTCTAATTAAAAAAACTAGCAATAAAGCAATCACCAGCCCGTGCAGTGGTGGTTCATGAATCATCATTCTGTACGCTTAGGTTGCCAGCCTCAAATGACTTGGACATCCACGAGCGATTTTCACATATTAAAATTCACATGGCAATATACATACATATATATGTTAGTTCACATGTTAGTAATATAACATGTAAAATGACAACTTACGCCAATTCTGGCTCACATATTTTTTTGCTCAGATGAATAAAAGAGACTTGAATAGGCCTCTTACACGCGTCTGGGCTGTCGTTAATTTAATAAGTTTCCTCTCTGACGTCGTTGTGGTGAAGTGGGAAGTTATAAATACTTATAGGGAACTTAGTGTACTGACTGAGATCAGCTGTGAAGGTATCTATATCTATTAAGAGTAGTGTATTATAGATAACCTTACTTGCTACCACATATCTATATATCTCAGTCAGAATTATTCTGGAATAGTGTGATGCTACGTTATGTGTCTAGGGTATGAGTATGGTGAAGTGTAAGTCACAACAACAGACAGATAAACAATTTAATTTAATCCACTACTCTTGACAACACTGTGACACTCACATACATATAACACTCTACAAAGATATCTTAAAAGAGTCACTGATGAACTTTCAAATAACAATATGTATTCATTACTGGCATGAATGAATATGTGTCCTGATTCAACTACAAGGGAACCAGGAATCACAATCAATTTAAATTACAAGTTATGTACAGAATGTATTTAATATGAATATTGTAGTGACATATATTAGTACAAATGTTCTATGTGTGTCAGTTGTGTAGTAGTAAAATGAGGTAATACTGGTTTTGTTTTGTTCAAGCTCTGTTGGTATTGGTCATCATGACTTCAATAGTTTGTCTTTAGGGACTATTATTGGAGATGTTCACAGTTCCTGATTTTAAGACAAGTAAATTCCCCTCTGAATGGTATTTTTATAAAGTTATTTCAAGATGAGGGGACATAATGTTGAGCTCAGCTGGCCAACTCTGCTTATCTTGAGTGATGGCGGCAGGAGAGGACTCCTCTGCTCGAATTCTCTTCTGGGCTCTGGAGACACCTCACTGATAGCTAAAAGGACCAAGGAGTATGCTGTCCGACACTGGATTCAGCAAATCTCTGACCAGATGCTGCTCAGTACCATCAAGACCACTGTCCCTGAAATCAAGAAGGATGTACCTTCTACTTCATAACTAATTTATATTCTCTTTTACACTGATCACAATACAGCACAAACATTGCGTTCAGAGCGTTAGGCCAACAGTCAGCTTCATCTGAAATACTTTATACCAGCATTACCATCCTTAATGGTCACTACGCCTCTGCACTTCCAGCATTATTTCTTTCTAGTCAATCATCCAGATGTCAGTGTACTATTTGGCCATTCCATGCCGTTTTACTTCTCTCCGACACCCTCTGTTCAGGCTGGAGCATTTTAGGCTTTACCTTGTGGTGAAGTGGGAAGTTATAAATACTTATAGGGAACTTAGTGTACTGACTGAGATCAGCTGTGAAGGTATCTATATCTATTAAGAGTAGTGTATTATAGATAACCTTACTTGCTACCACATATCTATATATCTCAGTCAGAATTATTCTGGAATAGTGTGATGCTACGTTATGTGTCTAGGGTATGTGTATGATGAAGTGTAAGTCACAACAACAGACAGATAAACAATTTAATTTAATCCACTACTCTTGACAACACTGTGACACTCACATACATATAACACTCTACAAAGATATCTTAAAAGAGTCACTGATAAACTTTCGAATAATAATATGTATTCATTACTGGCATGAATGAATATGTGTCCTGATTCAACTACAAGGGAACCAGGAAGCACAATCAATTTAAATTACAAGTTATGTACAGAATGTATTTAATATGAATATTGTAGTGACATATATTATTACAAATGTTCTATGTGTGTCAGTTGTGTAGTAGTAAAATGAGGTAATACTGGTTTTGTTTTGTTCAAGCTCTGTTGGTATTTGTCATCATGACTTCAATAGTTTGTCTTTAGGGACCAGTATTTGAGATGTTCAAAGTTCCTGATTTTAAGACAAGTAAATTCCCCTCTGAATAGTATTTTTATAAAGTTATTTCAAGATGAGTGGACATAATGTTGAGCTCAGCTGGCCAAGTTAGCTTATCTGGCGTGATGGCGGCAGGAAAGGACTCCTCTGCTCGAATTCTCCTCTGGGCTCAGGAGACACCTCACTGATAGCTAAAAGGACCAAGGAGTATGCTGTCCGACTCTGGATTCAGCAAATCTCTGACCAGATGCTGCTCAGTACCATCAAGACCACTGTCCCACAATTCATACGAATAACACAGATACGTTGATTAGCAATGAATTCTGGCACAAACTGGCACAAATCTCCATCTGCTTATCTTCCAGGCTTTTATTGAGCCAAATATAAGCTGGCTTCAACGCACTGATGCTTTATCAAGTGTATTTAAACAAGTGGTTTCGAACTAACGCTCCCAAGTGTGTATATCAGCGAGACTGGCCAATGAGCCACGTTTCGACAAGTGTTTGAAAAAATGTTATCTTTTCCCGTCTCCCCTAACAACCAAGATAGTATTTATAGCCCGACCAATCGTGGTTAGGCTTTCATTTGTTGCGCTCCAATCAATTTGAAGTTTACATGGTAGGCTATTTCTGTAACGTAAATTTTTTCCAAACACGTTAAAAAAAAATCTTATGAGCAGAAATGATTTTATGCTGTCAGGCACCCCCAATATTTTATTTTGGGTATAATTTATTAATTCCTGGACTATTTGCGTAACGTTTTACATATTATTTGTCAGCAAGCCCTAAGGAACCCAAAAATACTAATTTAAAGGAGCTACGTGGCTGCGTTCAAAATATGCAATTTCTTCTACCTCCTGTTTGGAAGATGTGCTGTCTGGGTACTGTTATGTGTTCAAACGTAAACCCATCTATTGTTATCTTTTCTAATAAGAGTCTGTTATGATTTATAAACCTAACTCTGGGAAAGGGTAGTGTATTTTATCACTGTCCGTCTGAAAAAGTTAGTGCTTGTAGACTTACACGCGTGATGCCAGCATTTGTATATCGCGCGTCGCGTGTTGCATGCGTTCCTGATTTTCAGCCCTCCCCTCTCGCCATCCTTTTGTCCATCTGTTCGTTCGTTTTGGTAACGTAATATAATTAATGTTAGGATTAATTTAGGTCATTACGCAGTCTCTCAATGTTTTTCTTAGAAATGCAGCACACGTTTCATTGAAGAAGGCGGGTAATAATACAGTAAGCTTTTATATCAACGTGAAAGCGTTACAATTTGCAGACGAAGCAGAAAACAAGGGGGATTTCGAGTACATTCTTTGTGACAGCACTGTTATTTTACCATTGCTCTTCTCTTTATTAATTTTATTTGTTAGGCTTCATATTTACCTAATAATTTATATATGTGGATTAGAATATTTCATGACACCTCCCCTCTTAAAACAGACATTATATGTCAGTCCTTTATTCTATATACACATAGAGAAATTTATTATTATTTCTGGGGTTTACGGTGATTCTCCTCACACGGATGGCGGCTTAAAAAATCCGCTCCCAGATTGGTTTTTCCAGATATATATTCAATGCTAAAATTATATGGAGCCAGAAGCAAAGACCATCGGAGTAACCTAGAGTTCTCATGCTTAGCCTGTGCTAAAAACGATAAAGGTTTGTGGTCAGTTTGCAACTTAAATGCCTTCCCATATAGATAAATATTGAATTTCTTTATTGCCCATATTACTGCAAGACATTCTTTTTCGCTAGTTGAGTAGTTGATTTCAGCTTTATTCAACTTTCTGCTAGCATATGCCACTGGGCTTAATTCCCCATCCAATGCATCTGATTTCTGTAGTAGAGTTGCACCTAGCCCAATATTACTTGCATCCGTCCTTACTATGAATTCTTGACTTAAGTCAGGTAATTTCAAAATGGGTTTACTTGTGAGCTTTTCCTTCAATTCTTGGTAAGTCATTTCACATTGTGGTGTCCATGTAATGCGATCTGGAAGTCCTTTACGTGTCAATTCCGTTAAAGGTGCACATATGGAATTAAAGTTTTTGATATACTTCTGGTAGAAACCACATAATGAGACAAAGGATCTCACGTCCTTCTTGGTTTGTGGTCTCGGGGCTTTCTGTAGTTTCTCTAAGTTCTTTGGGTCAGGGGTCATGTTTCCCTGATAAACTGTGTGTCCCAAAAATTCCAATTCTTTACATCCAACGCAACATTTGGTTGGTCGGGCAGTTAAATTTGCCTCCCTAAGTCGATCAAACAGCATGTTCAGAGAGTCAATGTGTTCCTCAAATGTTTCTGTTGCTATAAGGATATCATCCATAAAATTTGTTATACAGGGATTATTCAGAGGATCCAATAATTTTCTCATCATTCTAGAGAAGACACTAGGCGCATTCTTCAATCCAAATGGCAATCTATTAAACTCATAGTGTCCTTCTGAGGTACTAAAAGCTAGGTATGGTCTAACCTCAGGCTTTACGGGAATCTGATAGTATCCTTTACTCAGATCCACTTTTGAGAAATATTTAGCTTTATTTAGCCTGGCAAACAGCTGATTTGTATCCGGCAATGGATCCACCTGTCCTTCTGTAATAGCGTTCAGTCTCCTGTAATCTATACAGAGTCTATGTTCTCCAGAGGGCTTCCTTAAGAGTACAACACCGGAGCTATACGAAGACTCACTGTGCGAAATAATTCCTTCCTTCAATAGATAGTCTATCTCTTCCTTCAAAGCTTTTTCCTTAGCAAACGGAATCGAATATGGTTTCATACAGACAGGTGTGGAGTCTATGAGTTTCATATCATATTCCAATAGGTTTGTATGCCCTGGTCGGTCTGTTAACACCTCTGCATGATTATTTAGAACCTGTTGCACTCTCTCTTTCTGAGTTTTCGTTAAATGTGTACTGATTTTCACCTGTGCTGCTGTCTCACAGGGGTGTAATGGATATTCAAATGATGAAAGTGGTTCCTTTTTCATCTCCATGGCGATGGACAAGGTCAACAAGTGTGTCTCTTCCTGATGTTCTCTTTCCAAATATTTCTTCAGGAGATTCACATGATAGATTTTTTCTTTCCCCTTCTTATCTATCTTATAATTTGTTCTAGACACCTTCTCTAGAACTGTATATGGACCCTGCCATCCAATTTGTAACTTATTCTGACTCCCAGGCAAAAGAAGCAGTACTTTCTCTCCCACAGCCAAATTTCTGTCTTTCGCCTTCCTGTTATAATAGGCAGCATGTTTCTTCCTGGCTTGTTTCAAATTTTCATTGGCAAGTTTCCAGCCAGTTTTCAACCGAGTGGTCAGCTCATTCACATATTGGTATGAAGATGTAATGTTTTCCTCTGCCTTTTCATCAGTCCACGTTCTTAACAAAGCTACATATGGACCTTTAATTGTGTGGACCTATTTGTCCATGCACCGGTATGGTCTCTTCCACTTGAAGCTTTATAGTGATGATTTTTCCTCCCAGAATTATCATTCACAAAACGACCGCTACCAATTTTTCTTTTGGGGCTTTCTCCCCTCTTAAAATTCTTGATGAGAGATTTCCTCCCTACATCCTCTTCCTCCAGTTTGTTTAAGTCCGATTGAGGGATTTTCGGCTTATCCTGGGGTAAGACATCTTTTTGCACTCTCCGCATAGTGGCCATTGTAAAACAGTTAAGTGAAGCTTGTCCGTGAAAAGGGGCTTCCCATTCCATTTGGTCCACTTTATCAAATCTATTTTTTCCTTTTATTGTCAGGCCTGATTTTGCCCCATGGCGTGTCCAGGTCCTGATCCATGTTCCCACTTGTGGGTGTTCCCTCATGTGCTATACTACACCTTTCTACAAAGTTCTCAATGTCCCATCTTGCTTTGGGCCAATAATAATTGTGAGCCACCTTTTGAATGATGGTACCTATCTTCTCATGGTCCCCATCTGGTTTCACATGTAGGCTCCTTATTAAGTCTGCCCTATATCTTTTTGGAAGAACCAGCTGTCCGTGACCATGGGATCTAGTTCCGGCCTTCCTATACATCAACTTGTTTTTCATGTAAAAATCTCCCTTGCCTGGAGTTGTATGACAAGTTGACAATTTTCTGAAACAAGGCTTGAGTGTTTTATCCCAGCCTGTGCCTTCCTCATCTCTTCTGGAGTGGTATCTAACATAATATCCTCCTCCTGTCTTGAGGTCGACCTGACCTGAAGGGTTGCCATATACACAGGTTTCCTTCTGCAACGGTCAGTGTCATGATTGTCCATCTGACAATTTTTACACCACCTTTTTCCTTGGTTGAAAGATTTTCTTTCATCATATTTCCTTTCATCGAATTGTGGGAATTTATTTTTATTGTCATACCGTGGCCTATCAAATTGGTGCTTACCTTTATTTTGATCCCTAGGATCAAATTTATTAAAGTTCTGTGGTGCCCTAAAGTTATCCACCTGTTTCTTTTTATTACCTGTTACCTCTGCTTGAGCTGCTTGATACCTTTCAGCAACATTTAGCAACTCACCCAGCCTCTCTGCACCTTGTTCCATGAGAAACTTTCTCAGGTCTGGAGCCATGGACTCTCTTAGTTGCTCTATAAGGACCATTTCCTTAAGATCTTGGGTTTTCCCCAGAGAAGTCCATTTCTCCAAGTATGTCTCGATTCGTGCAGAGAACTGGTGATAGGTTTCACCTGACAGTAGTTTAGCATTCCTAAATTTTTTCCTGTAAAACTCTGCATTCTTTTCATACCTTAACAAAAGAGCCTGCTTTAGCATGTCATAATTTTCCTGATCACCTCTGCTCATTTTTGCAAAAACTTCATAAGCTGCCCCACGAAGTCCCTGAGATAACTTTAAGCTCCACCTTTCTCTCTCTAACCCATACGTGGTAGCTAATAGTTCGTACCTATTTATATAGCTCTCAATATCATCGTCTTTCTCAACAAAATGATCTAAATGAAAGTTCATAGCTGAGGTGAGGCTCCCTGAGTAACCGTAGCATCAGAGGCAAAGGGACTGGCACCATTTTCAGGAGCATGGCCTTGAAACTCAAACTCCCTTAGTCGTAACTCATGTTCCCTTTGTAATCTTTTATCTTCTGCTTCCCTTTCTGCAGCTAATTTCCTCTCTTCCCTTTCTGCAGCTAATTTCTTCTCTTCCCTTTCTGCAGCTAATTTCTTCTCTTCCCTTTCTGCAGCTTGTCTTCTTTCCTCGGCTTCCAATGCTTTAGCCTCTTTGTCAGCCTCAATCTGCAACCTCTTAGTCTCAGCCTCAGCTTCAAACTGTAACTTCTTAATTTCCCTGTCAGCCTCTAACTTTCTTTCGGCTTCAAACCTTCTTTCTTCACGTTCAATAAATTTGTCACATTCCGTCGTGACATAGGCAACCATAACTTGCCCATCTAATCCTAACTCTTTTGCAGTCTGAACCGCAGCAGATCGAAATTTGGCCAGGTCCGCCATTGTCTATTATGTAAATTTATACAATGTCTAACCAACAATTCAATCTCTAATGGACAACACAGGCACCGTGAGCTCAACCTTATTTAATTCCACCCCAGGATACCTTTTAATTCTTATATTCCCTGAAGTGAATTACCCCCAATATTTTTAATAGTTAAAGATTCAAAATCCCAAGAGCGAGACCCCAATATATGTGGTGAAGTGGGAAGTTATAAATACTTATAGGGAACTTAGTGTACTGACTGAGATCAGCTGTGAAGGTATCTATATCTATTAAGAGTAGTGTATTATAGATAACCTTACTTGCTACCACATATCTATATATCTCAGTCAGAATTATTCTGGAATAGTGTGATGCTACGTTATGTGTCTAGGGTATGTGTATGATGAAGTGTAAGTCACAACAACAGACAGATAAACAATTTAATTTAATCCACTACTCTTGACAACACTGTGACACTCACATACATATAACACTCTACAAAGATATCTTAAAAGAGTCACTGATAAACTTTCGAATAATAATATGTATTCATTACTGGCATGAATGAATATGTGTCCTGATTCAACTACAAGGGAACCAGGAAGCACAATCAATTTAAATTACAAGTTATGTACAGAATGTATTTAATATGAATATTGTAGTGACATATATTATTACAAATGTTCTATGTGTGTCAGTTGTGTAGTAGTAAAATGAGGTAATACTGGTTTTGTTTTGTTCAAGCTCTGTTGGTATTTGTCATCATGACTTCAATAGTTTGTCTTTAGGGACCAGTATTTGAGATGTTCAAAGTTCCTGATTTTAAGACAAGTAAATTCCCCTCTGAATAGTATTTTTATAAAGTTATTTCAAGATGAGGGGACATAATGTTGAGCTCAGCTGGCCAGTTAGCTTATCTGGCGTGATGGCGGCAGGAAAGGACTCCTCTGCTCGAATTCTCCTCTGGGCTCAGGAGACACCTCACTGATAGCTAAAAGGACCAAGGAGTATGCTGTCCGACTCTGGATTCAGCAAATCTCTGACCAGATGCTGCTCAGTACCATCAAGACCACTGTCCCACAATTCATACGAATAACACAGATACGTTGATTAGCAATGAATTCTGGCACAAACTGGCACAAATCTCCATCTGCTTATCTTCCAGGCTTTTATTGAGCCAAATATAAGCTGGCTTCAACGCACTGATGCTTTATCAAGTGTATTTAAACAAGTGGTTTCGAACTAACGCTCCCAAGTGTGTATATCAGCGAGACTGGCCAATGAGCCACGTTTCGACAAGTGTTTGAAAAAATGTTATCTTTTCCCGTCTCCCCTAACAACCAAGATAGTATTTATAGCCCGACCAATCGTGGTTAGGCTTTCATTTGTTGCGCTCCAATCAATTTGAAGTTTACATGGTAGGCTATTTCTGTAACGTAAATTTTTTTCCAAACACGTTAAAAAAAAAATCTTATGAGCAGAAATGATTTTATGCTGTCAGGCACCCCCAATATTTTATTTTGGGTATAATTTATTAATTCCTGGACTATTTGCGTAACGTTTTACATATTATTTGTCAGCAAGCCCTAAGGAACCCAAAAATACTAATTTAAAGGAGCTACGTGGCTGCGTTCAAAATATGCAATTTCTTCTACCTCCTGTTTGGAAGATGTGCTGTCTGGGTACTGTTATGTGTTCAAACGTAAACCCATCTATTGTTATCTTTTCTAATAAGAGTCTGTTATGATTTATAAACCTAACTCTGGGAAAGGGTAGTGTATTTTATCACTGTCCGTCTGAAAAAGTTAGTGCTTGTAGACTTACACGCGTGATGCCAGCATTTGTATATAGCGCGTCGCGTGTTGCATGCGTTCCTGATTTCCAGCCCTCCCCTCTCGCCATCCTTTTGTCCATCTGTTCGTTCGTTTTGGTAACGTAATATAATTAATGTTAGGATTAATTTAGGTCATTACGCAGTCTCTCAATGTTTTTCTTAGAAATGCAGCACACGTTTCATTGAAGAAGGCGGGTAATAATACAGTAAGCTTTTATATCAACGTGAAAGCGTTACAATTTGCAGACGAAGCAGAAAACAAGGGGGATTTCGAGTACATTCTTTGTGACAGCACTGTTATTTTACCATTGCTCTTCTCTTTATTAATTTTATTTGTTAGGCTTCATATTTACCTAATAATTTATATATGTGGATTAGAATATTTCATGACATACCTCACGTTTGCCACTGAACTACACATATATATACAGGCATAAATCAACAATTCACATTCAATTTTCATTAAAAGATATTAAATGGTTCAAGCTTACCACAATTCATACGAATAACACAGATACGTTGATTAGCAATGAATTCTGGCACAAACTGGCACAAATTTCCTTCTGCTTATCTTCCAGGCTTTTATTGAGCCAAATATAAGCCGGCTTCAACGCACTGATGCTTTATCAAGTGTATTTAAACAAGTGGTTTCGAACTAACGCTCCCAAGTGTGTATATCAGCGAGACTGGCCAATGAGCCACGTTTCGACAAGTGTTTGAAAAAATGTTATCTTTTCCCGTCTCCCCTAACAACCAAGATAGTATTTATAGCCCGACCAATCGTGGTTAGGCTTTCATTTGTTGCGCTCCAATCAATTTGAAGTTTACATGGTAGGCTATTTCTGTAACGTAAATTTTTTCCAAACACGTTAAAAAAAAATCTTATGAGCAGAAATGATTTTATGCTGTCAGGCACCCCCAATATTTTATTTTGGGTATAATTTATTAATTCCTGGACTATTTGCGTAACGTTTTACATATTATTTGTCAGCAAGCCCTAAGGAACCCAAAAATACTAATTTAAAGGAGCTACGTGGCTGCGTTCAAAATATGCAATTTCTTCTACCTCCTGTTTGGAAGATGTGCTGTCTGGGTACTGTTATGTGTTCAAACGTAAACCCATCTATTGTTATCTTTTCTAATAAGAGTCTGTTATGATTTATAAACCTAACTCTGGGAAAGGGTAGTGTATTTTATCACTGTCCGTCTGAAAAAGTTAGTGCTTGTAGACTTACACGCGTGATGCCAGCATTTGTATATAGCGCGTCGCGTGTTGCATGCGTTCCTGATTTCCAGCCCTCCCCTCTCGCCATCCTTTTGTCCATCTGTTCGTTCGTTTTGGTAACGTAATATAATTAATGTTAGGATTAATTTAGGTCATTACGCAGTACGTCTCAATGTTTTTCTTAGAAATGCAGCACACGTTTCATTGAAGAAAGCGGGTATAATACAGTAAGCTTTTACTATCAACGTGAAAGCGTTACAATTTGCAGACGAAGCAGAAAACAAGGGGGATTTCGAGTACATTCTTGGTGACAGCACTGTCATTTTCCCATTGCTCTTCTCTTTATTAATTTTATTTGTTAGGCTTTATATTTACCTAATAATTTATATATGTGGATTAGAATATTTCATGACACCTCCCCTCTTAAAACAGACATTATATGTCAGTCCTTTATTCTATATACACATAGAGAAATTTATTATTATTTCTGGGGTTTACGGTGATTCTCCTCACACGGATGGCGGCTTAAAAAATCCGCTCCCAGATTGGTTTTTCCAGATATATATTCAATGCTAAAATTATATGGAGCCAGAAGCAAAGACCATCGGAGTAACCTAGAGTTCTCATGCTTAGCCTGTGCTAAAAACGATAAAGGTTTGTGGTCAGTTTGCAACTTAAATGCCTTCCCATATAGATAAATATTGAATTTCTTTATTGCCCATATTACTGCAAGACATTCTTTTTCGCTAGTTGAGTAGTTGATTTCAGCTTTATTCAACTTTCTGCTAGCATATGCCACTGGGCTTAATTCCCCATCCAATGCATCTGATTTCTGTAGTAAAGTTGCACCTAACCCAATATTACTTGCATCCGTCCTTACTATGAATTCTTGACTTAAGTCAGGTAATTTCAAAATGGGTTTACTTGTGAGCTTTTCCTTCAATTCTTGGTAAGTCATTTCACATTGTGGTGTCCATGTAATGCGATCTGGAAGTCCTTTACGTGTCAATTCCGTTAAAGGTGCACATATGGAATTAAAGTTTTTGATATACTTCTGGTAGAAACCACATAATGAGACAAAGGATCTCACGTCCTTCTTGGTTTGTGGTCTCGGGGCTTTCTGTAGTTTCTCTAAATTCTTTGGGTCAGGGGTCATGTTTCCCTGATAAACTGTGTGTCCCAAAAATTCCAATTCTTTACATCCAACGCAACATTTGGTTGGTCGGGCTGTTAAATTTGCCTCCCTAAGTCGATCAAACAGCATGTTCAGAGAGTCAATGTGTTCCTCAAATGTTTCTGTTGCTATAAGGATATCATCCATAAAATTTGTTATACAGGGATTATTCAGAGGATCCAATAATTTTCTCATCATTCTAGAGAAGACACTAGGCGCATTCTTCAATCCAAATGGCAATCTATTAAACTCATAGTGTCCTTCTGAGGTACTAAAAGCTAGGTATGGTCTAACCTCAGGCTTTACTGGAATCTGATAGTATCCTTTACTCAGATCCACTTTTGAGAAATATTTAGCTTTATTTAGTCTGGCAAACAGCTGATTTGTATCCGGCAATGGATCCACCTGTCCTTCTGTAATAGCATTCAGTCTCCTGTAATCTATACAGAGTCTATGTTCTCCAGAGGGCTTCCTTAAGAGTACAACACCGGAACTATACGAAGACTCACTGTGCGAAATAATTCCTTCCTTCAATAGATAGTCTATCTCTTCCTTCAAAGCTTTTTCCTTAGCAAACGGAATCGAATATGGTTTCATACAGACAGGTGTGGAGTCTATGAGTTTCATATCATATTCCAATAGGTTTGTATGCCCTGGTCGGTCTGTTAACACCTCTGCATGATTATTTAGAACCTGTTGCACTCTCTCTTTCTGAGTTTTCGTTAAATGTGTACTGATTTTCACCTGNGCTGCTGTCTCACAGGGGTGTAATGGATATTCAAATGATGAAAGTGGTTCCTTTTTCATCTCCATGGCGATGGACAAGGTCAACAAGTGTGTCTCTTCCTGATGTTCTCTTTCCAAATATTTCTTCAGGAGATTCACATGATAGATTTTTTCTTTCCCCTTCTTATCTATCTTATAATTTGTTCTAGACACCTTCTCTAGAACTGTATATGGACCCTGCCATCCAATTTGTAACTTATTCTGACTCCCGGGCAAAAGAAGCAGTACCTTCTCTCCCACAGCCAAATTTCTGTCTTTCGCCTTCCTGTTATAATAGGCAGCATGTTTCTTCCTGGCTTGTTTCAAATTTTCATTGGCAAGTTTCCAGCCAGTTTTCAACCGAGTGGTCAGCTCATTCACATATTGGTATGAAGATGTAATGTTTTCCTCTGCCTTTTCATCAGTCCACGTTCTTAACAAAGCTTCAAGTGGACCTTTTATTGGCCTTCCAAACAATAATGTTGCCGGGGCCATACCGGTTGAACTATGGGGTACCTCCCGATAAGCAAAGAGGGCGGCGTGCAGGTACTGGTCCCATGTATCTGGTTTTTCGTGTGCCAACTTTCTCAGGATCGACATCAATGTGCCGTTAAATCTTTCCACTTGGCCGTTCCCTTGGGGATGATACACACTACAATGGAAGTGTTTGGCCTGAAAGATCCTGAAAACTTCTTCAGTTAGTTTCCCCTTGAACTGAGAGCCATTATCAGTCAAGATTTGATTGGGAAAGCCTAACCTTGTGAAAATTGTGAGCAATGCCTCTGCCACATGTTTAGAATCAATCGATGACAGGGCTACTGCCTCTCCCCACATAGAACAAGTGCCCACCAGAGTCAGAATGTAGCTGTTCCTTCTCTTGGTTCGGGTGAGAGGTCCCACAAGATCCACGGCAACTCTCTCAAAGGGTGTTCCCACTATGGGCATTTCCCCCAGAGTTGCTGGTGCAGTCCAATGTTTAGGTGCTACTCGTTGGCACTCTGGACAGGATTTTACATATCGTTTGATATCTTCAGTTATTCCTGGCCAGAAATAGTGACAAGCTATTCGCTGTCCTGTTGCGCTGATTCCCATATGACCACTGAAGGGAATCGCATGCCCTAGTTCCAACACTTTAGTCCTATATGAAGTGGGAAGGACCAGCTGTCCGTGACCATTGGATTCAGATCCAGCCTTCCTATATATCAGTTTGTTCTTCATATAAAACTCTCCCTTGCCTGGAGGTGTATGAGATTTGGGCAACTTCTTGAAACATGGCTTGAGTGTTTTGTCCTCCGCCTGTGCCTTCCTCATCTCATCTGGGTGAGTATTTATGGGATTATCCTCCTCCTTCTTTGACTGTGATCTGGTCTGCACTGTTGCCAATATCACAGGTCTCTTGGGATTCCCCAAGAAGACATATCTACACCCCAATATTAGAGGGTAGATTGGCTCATTTATCACTGCTGCTTTTATGATTCCTTCCACATATCGCGTTTTCACTTTTATTCGGGCGACGGGAAGTGTCATGGTAGCTACATCCTTGGTTGCAGTTTGAATCTCCACTGTTTCTGTGGTGTATTGATCGGCCTGCACCAGGTGAGAACTCACAACGGAATCGTAATCTAAACCGGTATCATATAAACATCTTATAGTGACACCATTACAGATGACATCTTCACACACTGGGGGGTGGTATGGTTCTTGTAATTCTTCAGGTTTGCCCTTCTTTTCCTTTTTCCCCGATGTCATAGCAGCAAAATGAGGAGGTTTCCTTCTACAATGGTCAGTGTCATGATTGTTCATCTTACAATTTTTACACCACCTTTTTCCTTGGTTGAAAGATTTTCTTTCATCATATTTCCTTTCATCGAATTGTGGGACTTTATTTTTATTTTCATACCGTGGCCTATCAAATTGGTGCTTACCTTTATTTTGATCCTTAGGATCAAATTTATTAAAATTCTGTGGTGCCCTAAAGTTGTCCACCTGTTTCTTTTTATTACCTGTTACCTCTGCTTGAGCTGCTTTCATACCTTAACAAAAGAGCCGGCTTTAGCATGTCATAATTTTCCTGATCACCTCTGCTCATTTTTGC